>CALNHX010006700.1:0-84991 GCA_940337035.1 Agriotes lineatus
CATCGCATCCAGTCCATTATTTGGAAACAATTGTACATGGAAAACACCTGGCTATTTGTAGTCAGTAAACCAACCCGCATAGCAATCACTTGTAGTGGAAACAGGGAAGAAGTCACCGTCAACACTACAGGTGTCATTCAAATTTCATCGGATTGCATCATCCAAACTGCGAGGAACACATTAACCCCAAGGCACAACAGAAAATACAAGATCCTGGCTGGATACTCCAAGGCTATCAGTATCAATATTACCAACCCAATCACAACAAACTCATTTTCAGAAATCGCAGAGGAACCTGTACTAACTCAGTCAGACCACTTCGAAGACCTACAAGCATCGCAGTTAGATTTCCAGGAGCATATAAAAAACTTCACCTGGAAAGCCATCCGACATCATTCTCACCTGTCTATTGGGGTCACAGGCAGCCTTTTGGGAACCGCTGCCCTACTAGGAGCTATCTACTACATTCGGCAACGAATAACACGAAGGAAGCCACCACCCGCACAACCCCAGGCAGAAGAATATCCTCTCAAAACGCTCAATCTCGAAGAAACAATATAATTTATCGGTTTGCTTTTTTTGTGGCTTAAAATTGGCAATATGTTTAATCTTGTCTTTAACAGATTAACCAGATATAAATTTATAATTATTCATTTAAATTTTACGAAACATTCTAAAAGTTAAAAGCCACCAAAAACGCAATATTGCATTATGCAAGCGCGGCGACCTACTCACAGTCAAGTTTAAACACCTCGCAGTCGCCGCTCAGCATTTTTACACGGCTTCGCGTACACAATTACGCAAGGCCGTGACAAGGTTTAAATGCCTACAATCGCAGCTCAGCATAAAAGACGCTCGAGTTCATGGAGTCCATATCATATCACCGGAAGCAAAACCGCTGAGTATTGTTTTGCAAGACTAGTAAATTAACCTACTGAATATAATACATTGCACCTGTTATTAGAAATGAACTTTGTATATTACTATGATCTAAGCAAATTTGTTTGTATATATAGAACAATTATTTTTGTAATAAACCAGTCTGCATTTACTTGTTAGATTCACTTACTGCGTCGCTGTGGGTCCAAGCCTATAAATAATTAAGGGATGTGAGGCTGCATCTCACACAGTGACGAATTCTCATCCCGTTAAGTGGCATGACTAAGCTGTCTTAAAGCGGAAACTGCTGTCTCAGTTCTGCGCTTAACATAAGGGATGGAACCAGCAAAATAACGTAACGGACGCCTGATTTCCACAGCCTCCAGGCGAATCTGTTCACCCCCGCCAAATGCGGCGGTGCACATCCGGCAAACTATAAAGGTTGTCAAATATATCATGAATTACAGTACAAATATCGCGCAGCACAACAGCAACCAAGAAAACGCATTAATAAATATAAACGCTATAATGATCAAATTACTTACGCGCAGATGACAAGAAACAATACAGAACAAACAACCACCAACTCAGATATTACATTTAATCAATTTCTCAATGAATTCAAAAGTATGTTTACACAATTAGTACAACAAAATAACATGATCCTGAACATGTTATTTACTGTTATAAACAAACTAGTCCGCAATAGCTAAATTCTTACTGTTAGCTTTATGGAATGCCAACGGCCTCCAGTCAAAAAAACAAGAAGTGGAAATCTTTCTTCTAATATCGGAAACCCATTTTACCTACAAATAATTTATAAAATACCAAATTATGTCATATACCATACCCAACACCCGGATGGTGATGCGCATGGTGGAACAGCCATCATTGTTCGTGAAACGATTATTCATCATGAATTACCGAAATTTGAAGAAAACTTTCTTCAGGCCACAACCGTACAGGTCAACAAGTTGGATAACCGAATCACAATATCTGCTGTGTACTGCCCGCCTAAACATCGACTTAACAATGACGACCTAAAACGGTACTTTGATTCATTGGGACAAAGGTTTATAGTTAGTGGAGACTTCAATGCCAAGCATCTTAGCTGGGGCTCAAGATTAACGACGACAAGGGGTCGTGCATTTTACAAAATTATTGATGAAAATAATTACTGTACCCTCTCTACGGGAGAACCAACATATTGGCCATCAGACTTGAATAAAATTCCTGACCTGTTGGACTTCTATATCACAAAAGGCATATCAACTAATTTTACAGATGTAAAGTCAAACTTTGACTTAGCTTCAGATCATACAGCTGTCTGTGCCACTATCAGTACTACTATAATAAAAAAGAAGCGCAAACCAGTATTACACAACGCATTCACTAATTGGGACTTATTCAGAGAGTACACATACCAAAATTTAAACATTCCGAATATTAACATAGAATCAGAAACAGACATCGACGAAACCACAAATTACTTTATAACATCCATGCAAGAAGCTGCTTGGAAGGCAACACCAATAACCAAGAGCGACAAACGCAAAACATCCCTGCCGAAATAATGAAGCTGATAGCCGAAAAAAGAAGAGCAAGAGCCCGATGGCAACGAAGTCGAGATCCAGTAGATAAAACCACTTATAACAGACTGGCAAATACTTTAAAATTAAAGCTGGGAATGGCCCGAAATGAAACATTTGCTAGATATCTCAATAACCTATCAAAAAAAGATAATTCAATATGGAAAACAACAAAAGGTTTCAAGCGACCAACACCTACTGTTTCTCCTCTCCGCAATCCTGACAACAGCTGGGCGAGATCAGATAGTGAAAAAGCGGAAGTGTATGCACAACATTTTGCTCAAGTTTTCCAACCACACACAACTAACCCAGATGCAAATGTTGACGAGTTTCTGAGTGCAACCTTTCAAATGTCACGACCAATTGCAAACTTTACTACAAAAGAAATTGAGATTGAAATCAAATACATAAACAAGAAAAAGGCTCCAGGATACGATCTAGTCACTGGCAAATTACTATCTGAACTGCCTGAATGTGGAGTAAGGTTTTTAAAGATAATCTTTAACGCTATACTCAGATTATCATATTGGCCAACTCAACTAAAGCACGCTTACATTATATTGATGTTAAAACCGGGAAAACCACCCACAGACGTTACCTCCTACCGGCCTATAAGTCTGTTATCAGTTATCTCCAAACTTTTGGAAAAACTGCTACTCAAAAGAATGAGGGACAATAATTTACTATAGTTCATTCAAATTCAAGATAGAGCAAAACCTGCAACCCAAATTACAAATATCAGCGGTCAGTTGATTACTAATTTGATTTTATTTAAATTTAGATCAGAGAGATATGGCTTTGTTGCTGTCTTGATGAGTGTCAAAATCAAATTCGAAGTTAGCAGGTTAGGTTTTGCGTCAGTTTTGACACGAACTGACGCAAAACCTAACCTGCTAACCTCGAATTTGATTTTGACACTCATCAAGACAGCAACAAAGCCATATCTCTCTGATCTAAATTTTAATAAAATCAAATTAGTAATCAACTGACCGCTGATATTTGTAATTTGGGTTGCATATTTTGCTCTATCTTGAATTTGAATGAACTATAGAGGAATGCTTGCCAAATCATCAGTTTGGATTTAGACACAGTCACTCGACCATCCAGCAATGCCATCGACTTGTCAATACTATCCATAAAGCACTCCAAGATAACCAATTCTGTTCGGCCGTCTTTTTAGACATACAGCAAGCGTTTGACAAAGTATGGCATAGTGGGCTTTTATTTAAAATCAAGCAAAAGCTGCCGCACCATTATTTCCAAATATTAAAATCCTACGTATCATCTCGCTCATATCAGGTCCAGTGCGGTGAAGAAACATCAGATATATATCCCATTACATCAGGGCTTACGGGGCTCCGTCCTTCTTTAAGGGGGCCCTTAGGGATCCGCCCCTCTCCAAGGGGGCTCACGGGACTCCGCCCTTCTCCAAGGGGCCATCCGGGCTCCGCCTCTCTCAAAAGGGGCTCACGGGGCTCCGCTCCTCTTCAAGGGGGCTCTCAGGGCTTCCCCTCTCCATGGGGACCGTCGGGGCCCCGCCCCTTTCCAAGGCGGCCCCCGGGGATCCTCCCCTTTCCAAGGGGGCCCCCGAGGCTCAGCTTCTCTCCAAGAGGGCCTTTGGGGCTTCGCCCTTTTCTAAAGGGGCCGTAGGGACTCCGCCCCTCTCCAAGGGCGCCCTCAGGGCTTCGCCCTCTCCAAGGCGGCCCTCGAGGGCAACCTTGGAGAGGGTCGGAGCCCCGAGGGCTTTCTTGGAGAGGGGCGGAGTCCCGAGGGCGCCCTTGGAAAGGGGAGGTGCCCCACTGGCCCCCTTGGAAAGGGTCGGAGCCCCGAGGGCTTCCTTGGAAAGGGACGGAGCCCAGAGGGCCCCCTTGAAGAGGGGCGCAGGTTCAAGGCCCCCTTGGAAAGGGGCGGAGTCACGCGGGTCCCCTTGGAGAGGGTCGGAGCCCCGAGGGTTTCTTTGGAGAGGGTTGGAACCCCGGGGGCTTCCTTGGAGAGGGGCGGATCCCCAAGGGTCCCCTTAAAGAAGGACGGAGCCCTGAAGGCTTCCTTAGAGAGGAGCGGAGCCCCGAGGTCCCCCTTTGAGAGGGGCGGAGCCCCGAGGGCCACCTTGAAGAGGGGCGGAGCGCCGAGGGCCCCCTTGGAGAGGGTTGGAACCCCGAGGAACCCCTTGGAGAGGGGCGGATCCCCGAGGGCCCCCGTGGAGAGGGTCGGAGCCCCGAGGGCTTCCTTAGAGAGGGGCGGAGCCCTGAGAGCCCCCTTGGAAAGAGGCGGAGCCCCGAGGGCCACCTTGAAGAGGGGTGGAGCTTCGAAGGCTCCCTTGGAGAGGGTTGGAACCCCGAGGGCCCCCTTGGAGAGGGTTGGAACCCCGGGGGCTTCCTTAGAGAGGGGCGGAGCCCCGCGGGCCCCCTAGGAAAAGGTCGGAGCCCCGAGGGCTTCCTTAGAGAGGGGCGGAACCCCGAGGGCCCCCTTGGAAAGGGGAGGATTCCCGAGTGGCCACCTTGAAGAGGGGCGGAGCGCCGAAGGCCCCCTTGGAGAGGGGCGGAGCCCCTCGGGCCCCTTTGGACAGGGTCGGAGCCCGAGGGTCTCCTTGGAGAGGGGCGGAGCCCCGAGGGTTCCCTTGGAGAGGGTCGGAGCCCCACGGGCCCCCTTGGAGAGGGAATCTCTCTCATCCATTTTTTAATTCATATCAATGAAATCTCTCTCCAATTAGCGAACCGAAGCGTAGTTCGGGTGACACTAGTCATCAATAATTACATTCGAAAAATATTCCTTGCCTAGGCCGGGAATATTATTCCTGTACAGTTTTATTGTAAATTACCTAGCAACGGCGGGTGTAATGGAATGTTTGACTTTGCTCCACAAAATTTTGTCAATAATGTGTCAGTTCCCGTACGACTGGCGGAAAACAAACTTACATACCTACCTACCGGGAAAATAACAATTGAACGATTTATGTCTAAAATTTTACTTGAAATTGGCAATACTGTAAGTGTATGTCAAGTTCGAGGACAGTAGATTAGGTTTAGCGTCAGTTTTGACACAAACTGAAGCAACATATAACCTTCTAACCTCGAATTTCACATAGACGTACAGTGCCACCAACATAAACAGTGCCAAGCGAATGACAGGCCGGCCTAAATTTATTGTCCGCCATTGTATAAGTTCTAATAAATGATCGGCTATTACCTATTATTAATCACTAGTATTCATAAGAAACAAAATCATTGAGTGTGTAACTTAATTTCTGAGGAGAATTTGGAATACATACCGGGTGATCATAAATGGTTGTGATTTTTGTTCTTAGGTTAGCACTGTTAATGTTGGTTACCCTGCTGTCAATTTTAGTAGCACTGTAGGTCTATGTCAAATTCGAGGTTAGCAGGTTAGGTTTTGCGTCAGTCTGTGTTAAAACTGATGGTAAACCTAACCTGCTAACCTCGAATTTGACATAGACTTACAGTGCCACCAAAATTGACAGCAGGGTAACCAACATTAACAGTGCCAACCTAATATAAAAAAATCACAACCATTTATGATCACCCGGTAGATAATTTATTTTTCATCCTACATGATTAGAAAATCGAATTTTAGCATCTCCATAGAGACGAGAAAGTGTGCGTTTCTAAGGCTAGCCCTGCAAAACAAACCCTAATGACTAGGCAAGAAAAAAAATTTCGACGTTTTCCAGTAGGGGACGCTACAATAATCTGTCAAACAAAATTTAAAAGAAAATCACGTTTATAATTAACTTTTTTGCTTTAAATAATAGCTATTCCCCTTTTACAAAAATATTTGCTCAATAAAACGTAATTTGAGCAATGTATTCGTTATATTTTTAATAAACAATAAACATCAGATAGATTTCTGTAGAAGCTTATGTCTAACTACGGGTAGATGGCGCTGCAGTTACAAACGCTATTCGATATGCCAAGATTTGCAAATTGTTTTATTATTGTTGACAGCTCTGTCAATTTCAAAATAATAACCTGGATGAGAGCTATGTTGAAAAATTATTGCAGGATGGTGTTGTCGGATGAAAAATAATGTGTAAACCATGGGCGGTAAAGTGATTTTCCAGGCTTCAAGAAGTGTCCAGGCTCGCTAAAGCTCGCCTGTCCATTTCTTCTTTCAGCCTGGAAAATAATCACTTTCCCTCCTAGGTTAACAATATACTATTTCTCCATGCCCATCTAGTAAGTTACACTTACTTTGACATATCCATTGTAGGTAAGCTGATTTTACTGTTTGTTTACTGGTTGTCATGACATTGGGGAAGTAAGTACCTACTCCCCAAGGGAAGTAAGTGAATTGCGTGTTATTACAGTAATTTTAGTTCTGTAAGTGATCTGAACGGGTTTGAACTTAACTGATACTAACCTATTTGAAATTTAAAAACTCGTTAAGAGAGGGGCGGAGCCCCAAAGCCCCCCTTGGAGATGGGCGGAGCCCCGGAGCCCCTTGGAGAGGGGCGATGCCCTGAGGGCCCCCTTGGAAAGGGGCGGAGCCTCGACGGCCCCCTTGGAGAGGGCCGGAGCCACGAGGGCCCCCTTGGAGAGGGGCGGAGCCCCGATGGCCCCCTTGGAGAGGGATGGAGCCCCGAGAGCCCCCTTGGAGAGGGACGGAGCCCCGTGGCTTCCTTGGAGGGGGGCGGAGCCCCGAGTGCCCTTTTGGGGAGAGGCGGAGGTCCGAGGGCCCACTTGGAGAGGGCGGAGCCCCGTGGGCCTCCTTGGAGAGGGGTGGAGCCCCGATGCCCCCTCGGAGAGGGGCGGAGCCCCGATGGCCCCCTTGGAGAGGGGCGGAGCCCCGATGGCCCCATTGGAGAAAGGCGGAGCCCCCAGGGCCCCCTTGGAGAGGGGAGGAGCACCGAGGGACCCCTTCGAGAGGGGCGGAGCCCCGGGGCCCAGCTTAGAGAGGGGCGGAGCCCCGAGGGCCCCCTTCTTTGGTCAGGCGGCGGCAGGGGAGGCAGGTGCGAGTTGTGTAACAGAACAGAATGGCCCAACGTAATGGGCCTAAAGATGGTGGTAAATTGAATAGGATATTTTATTCAAATAATTGTTGGGCATGGAGAAAAATGTTATAAGCATGCTCGGGAAGTAACTATCTATAACCAGTCTCGAACTTTGCCAGCCCTGGCTCTCTCGGGCTGGCAAACTCGTTCTCGATTGGTAAAAGCTACTTACTTCCCTTGATGCTTAAATAACTATTCCTCATATCGATTTATGCACAACAAGAATTTATACTGAATAAAAATTAAGATCAAAATACTCGTACTGTTATTTTTTCTTGTTCAACATTCAAAGTTGATTTGGCAACATTGTTTTCTTCTGTCATAGAAATGTATAACCTAAAAACTAAAATACTTCAAATGTAAAATATTTTTATCTACGACCACTACTAAAAGTAGGTCTTTAGCGCTAGCTTGTTTCACTAAAAGTGACGTTTTATAGTTTAGCGTGGTTAAAGAAATCAGCTGTTTACTTTAAGCGCATGTGTGGTATAAAGTGAAGTGAGGTTATAAAACTACAATTTCGAACTGGAAGTGAAGTTGTCAAGTTATTCTAGTTACTTCTTGCGTTACAGGTAAAGTGTTTTTGAAATAGTTAAAGCGTTATGTGATGAATACAGTCAGTTATGTAGTATTAATAATCACCCTTCGTGACTGAGTTTGACAGTAGGTACTGGCTCCGCAAACATTCGCCCGCGCGCCAAGGTCTACTGTTTATTATGACATCAATTATAAGTGTCGTAGATGCAAACCTTTGTTAAATCGATATTTATGGATTAATAACAGTAAAATTAAGGTCGTAGATAAAATATTGTATGCAATGCGTGCTAAAAGTCGTTTATGCACGAGACATGTTATGAAACTCAGCCTTCGGATTCGTTCATGTCTCGTGCATAAACGTCAACTTTTAGCACTTGTTGCAAAAATAGCTATTATACCTGGTGAATCATGTTATAAATTCTTAGCCAACTTTGGTCTAAATAAGATGAAACAGACTATACTTTCACGTTTGTTTATTTTGACACAGCCATGAACTTCACAACTTAAACGTCAATTTTCAACTCAAAATTCTAGTGTTACAATGCCCCAAAGATCCATTCAGAATGTTTAGTAAAGTGGGTGGTAGCATACTACATTACTTTTCACCAAAATCATTTTACATCGGAACGAAACAGTAAGTTATATACCTGTTTTCATATCTAACGTTATTGAGGTTATGTAATATATTATTTTTAGTTTTTTTCATCATCAAACGCATTACGATGTTTTAGGAGTATCGAAGACTTGCACAACGAAGGAAATTAAGGACGCTTTTATCAAGTTATCTAAAAGGGTATAACAATTTCCATATATTATTACAGGGCTAAATGTTAACGTAGAAAATCATTTGAAGTTGAAATCGTGCCAATCACATTAAGAATGTGCTGTCGAATATGTATATAATATGATTATAGAAAGGTAGATTATGGTTTATGAGTAAATTAATTACACTGTGAGTATCCTCCAGTGATTGATAGAAATAAGAAACCAATTTGTTTTGCATCTTACCAACAAAATGTAGGTAGGTGTTACGAGTCTTGCTGCGTTACACCGCAATCGCATCGAATATTGTAAATTCAGATGCAGCTGATTGATTATTTTACTTACCAATATTAGCTGATCCTTAACAGTTTAATGTATTGAAAGTAAAAAACTTAAAGCAAATACTTTTCCAATATTTATAATATCGAGACATCAATTATCGTTTGTATTGGTCCTTTGCAATCATTTTAACAATTTTTCTTGACCCCGGTTTTATATTTTCTATGTAAGTATACATTTCTAAAGATGCTATTTTGTATGACTATATTAAGAAAACAATGTACCGAAAGTAGAAGCACATTGTACGCTTTTGTCGCTAAGTTCTTTAATTGATTGATTACGCTTCAAATTAAACACCTTTTTATTGTTTGTTAAGAGACAGGCATGTGAGACATCTATTATTTAGGCACAACTACTGTGGTTATATTCTGACTAGCTATTTTCTGATACTAATAAATAACAAATTCAGCCTTATGTTGGCCACAATTTGTGTTCGGATAGCAAGGATTATTACAGCATCGTACTGTGGTTAGTGTTGTTTTTAATTGAATTCGTCATAAGCAAATGATCTTTATCATAGTGTGTATTATTACATTGTTACTATTGTAACATGAAATAGTGAACATCTCTTTTGAAAATTCCACATCTGTATACGTTTTATTGGTGTTTGATTATAATTTTTTTTTGGAAATTGTGCATACCTGTGAAAAAATAAGACTCAGGTTTACCTTTCTATGAATTCCGTGCCTTATTACGTACAGAAGCAACAAAAGCTTTTTGGTAATTAATTTTAGCTCATATTTTTCATAGTTGTAAATTTTAGTAGCTATAGAAAGTCTGTAGCATGATTAGGATTTACTGTTGAAAAATATTTTAAAACAATAAATATTCATTTTTAGAGCGTAATCAGTTGCATTTTTTATAGTACCACCCCGATAAAACTAATCGAAAAAGCTCACATACACAGTTTGTAAAAGTTGCTGAAGCGTACAATGTGTTAAGTAAACCAGACAGTCGTCGCACCTATGACTGGGAGTTGACACACTTCCAATCTACTGCTAGTGATTTTTATGAACCAGCAAGACCAACTGGGAGAGCTCGAGGATAGTAAGTATAAAAATTACAAATATATATCCGTAATTCTGAACTTTAAAGCTTGCCTCAAGTTCTTGTAAGAACAACATAAATGGTTTATTTTTGCAGTGAATATTGTAGTGTTTGTGTGAACAATAATTTATTAATTAATTATAGAAATTTAAAATTACCATACCTTGAGACAATCCGTAATGTTACTTATAGTCCATTTACTTGACATCTGCACTGTCAAACTGACATTATGTTGGCACCACTGCTATTTTTCACATTTTAACAATTAAATTACTGTACAGTCTAATAAAAAACACACTAATTTTGAAGTATAGTCAAGACATTTTTTTAAATTTGACACTGACAGTGCAGATGTCAAGTAAATGGACTATACATAAAAAAAAAAAAATACTATCCATTCACAAAACTTGTGAACTGTCAAATGCTGTTAAGTTGGTACCTTGTTTAAATTCGGTTTGGGAATTTCTGCTTGCTGATTTTGGTAGCACTGAAATTTTTGAAATTTAAAAAGTTGACCTATGTCACATTTTTTAATAAAAAAATAATCACTTATAATACCATGAGTAGTCAAAGTTATGTCGACTATTTTTGCGGTGGTGTCACGAATGTTCATTGCGCTTTGGTACGATTAGGATGAGTGCGATAGCACGAGTCCTAATCCAAAGCGCAATGGACATGAGTAGTGATACCACCGCAAAAATAATCTACTTAACTTTGACTAAGAATGGTATTCGAGGGACTATTTAATGAACCAAACTACTTTTTCAAATTAGTTTTCAGTAAATCTAGCAACAAACTACGCAATTTCTATAGTAACAGAACACTAATATTGACTTTTTCTAATAAAAATCGCATTTGTTAAAAATAGTCACTTGAATACCTTCTAGGAAGATATATCCGCTGATATTTTTTTGATTGGTCAAGAAACGTCAGAATTCTGGATTTTCATTGGTTACTTTTTGACAGATGACAGGTGAATTGAATAGTCTCCAAAATTTTTTAATTTTTGTGCATACACTTCAGTTGCAATGGAACAGAAACGAAAGAGGGTTTTATTATTGAAAAGGGAAAAAAAGGCTATAGTTAATTATTACAAGGAAAAACTTTTGACACATGTAACATAACCTAACTATAAATGTTACTAGAAATCACTAGATCCGAAGTACATTCCCAAAAGAACTGTAATTTCCAGGTAAACTCAGCAAACATTTAAAAAAGTTGACATTGACACTTCACGAGTTTCGTGAATGGATAATATTCTAATTTTAAATGTCATTATGACATTTTGAAATTTCATACTATTCTTACTAATATACTAGTAAATAAAATATTGTATGCACCATGGGAGATATTCAAGTTCTTTATCTTCGGTTGACTTACAGTCACACATGTCAACCTCAGGGAAAAAAAATATTCATATCTTCCTTAATGCATAAATATCTATTTCACACTATAGTCTAAGAGCCAGCGACAAAAATAATTACGTCATTTCATTAAGAAAATATTTCATCTTATACTCTCTTAACGTCGATGATAATTAATTTGAAAATTTGCCTGGTTTTAGGTGGTGGAAGGAAGTAGAAATATATCTATTTTACATGTTCCTTCAGAAAAGTATGTGAAACTGACCTGACAAAATGTCACATATCCTTTTTAAATTAGGTTATAATTTTTGATCTTTGACAAACATTTTTAGCTATACGTGTATTTGTCAAATGTCAAAAAGTATAACCTAATTTTAAAAAGTATACCTGACATTTTGTCAGGTCAGTTTGACATAACTAAATATGACCTACTGAGGATACTTTTCCCAAGGACCATAAAAAAATGAAACACCGAGAGAACGAATAAATTTGTAATACGAGTCACCTGTGATACATACAGGGGCGTAGCCAGGATTCTAGTTAGAGAGGGGCAAATATTTATGTACACAATGAACTACTACTATTATTATAGTTTTTTTAAATTTTTTACAAATTAAAAAAATTATAAGTTAAATTATCATCAGTTTTCACAAATCTGCTGCAGATCATCATTTTCTTTTTTTTTTTTTTTAGTACACTTGGCAGCCATAGTACACTTGGCAGCCATAGTCCACTAAAACGGTTTTCTGACATTATTCTTTATCCTTCCAGGGATTGTACAATGGCGGACAATAAATTTAGGGCGGCCTGTCATTTGCTTGGCACTGTTTCTGTTGGTGGCACTGTACGTCTATGTCAAATTCGAGGTTACCAGGTTAGGTTTTGGGTCAGGTTGTGTCAAAACTGACGCAAAACTTAACCAGCTAACCTCGAATTTGACATAGACATACAGTGCCACCAACATAAACAGTGCCAAGCAAATGATAGGTCGCCGTAAATTTATTGTCCGCCATCGTACCACAGTTCCGCCTGATTTTTAAAATTACATAAAATAACTGTATTTTGTACAATTTTCAAGTGCCATAGCAGGTTTTCAAACTTTTTTCTCGGAACAGAACGCACACATACACTGTAAGATACTGGAAGTTTGATAAAAACGTGGTCATTCGATATTTGGCATATATTTACAGCTAGATCTAGATTATTCAGAAACACCTATTAAGGGACAAAAAATGCGAGTGAAGGTTAGCGCTACTAAGTACACCATAGATATGATGGAATGGGACGTTTCGCCGCCAGGCCGTTTTGCCACCAACGGTTTTGCCGCCGGGCCAGTTCGCCACCAAGGTTAACGATTTCAAATTTTCAGAATGTTAATGTCTAAATTTAAGATTATTTTCAAAACAACAAATTCCTTAACGTACCTAATTCGAAAATAACTACCAAGTTAGTTATGTTAGGTTAGGTTAGGTTGGGTTGGGTTGGGTTGGGTTGGGTTGGGTTGGGTTGGGTTGGGTTGGGTTGGGTTGGGTTGGGTTGGGTTGGGTTGGGTTGGGTTGGGTTGGGTTAGGTTAGGTTAGGTTAGGTTAGGTTAGGTTAGGTTAGGTTAGGTTAGGTCAGGTCATGATGAACGTGTATGTTTCTATATGTTATTCCAAATATTGAAATTGTTCTGGCGGCGAACTGGCTCGGTGGCGAAACGGCCCGTGGCGAAACGGCCTGGCGGCGAAACGGCCGTGGCGAACCGGCGGTGGCGAAACGGCGGCGGCGAAACGTCCTAGACCCTGTATATGATACTAGTTTATAAGCGCATCATACATTTACCCATTAATTGACGCGGTCATTGAATTTGGTTTTTCGAACAGTCTGTCTGTCTCTTGGCGGTATAGCTCAAAAAGTATTTGTTGGAGGAAGACGATATTTTGCCTACGTATTATGTATCTACCTCACATAAAACAGAGAAAATTTCAGACAAATATATACAGGGTGAGCACCTTAAAAATAAATTTATTTTAGTATTTACTTGAACTGAGAAACACAGAAGTAATAATTTGTACATAGCGCAGGCTTTATCCCTGACAAAAATGGGACCCAACAAATACAGGATAAATGTTATACAAGTCAAAAAGGTGCAAAGAATAAGTGCGTTATGGTGACCTTTTCAGGCCGCTCAGCTTCGTAAATGCGTAAATCGCAAATCTTCAAATACCTACACGGAAAACGCATATTTGGGCGTGGCCATAAATGCAATCATAGGATGTGCACTCGATATATAGTTAAAAAAGTACACTATCTGGAATTACCTTGCGGATATAAATGTGTAGGTCTCCATTCTTTTTGAGATTGCAAACACCAGAAAAAAATATTTTCCGATTTTTTAATTACTGAAAATTGATGAATTTTATACGTACAGGCTTAGTTTTGAATATTTCCTAATGATTCTTAAGATTACTCTTTCTAGATTTAGATGATATTAAATTAATCTCAAAATTAATTTTAACGAATGCTACAGGAATTGTTTAAACAAAGCGCACAGGGAATGAGTGGCATACATTTCAGCATCGAAATGTCTTAAAAGCTATTGCACATAAATATATACTCCTGCGTATGAAATGTGTAAAAAAGAATAAAGAAAGTTTTAGTGAAAGAATTGTTTGCATTGATATATTGTAAAAATATAATTTATTTTCCATTTGCATGATTTGGTGGAAACGCACGTTGCGTCGGCATGAAACTTAATACATTCATGGCGTGAAGGTTAACCCAGCTGCAACTCAATGATATGAGAGGGGCTTCGTAGACTTGCAAGAAATTGGTGAACGTTTAGATCGCATTCGCAGGCGCTGCGATTCAAATCGCGTCGGAAACGATTTTTTTTAATTTAAAAATTGATCTAATTTGCATTCAAGCGTTTTCTTTTATTGTTTCCGTATTATTTGGAACGTGAAAACATTTACACTAATATCCTTCGATTTTTAAAATTATTTATTGTCATAATGTCACTTGCGAGGGAAGTTGTGAGTAAAGCCTTTCACAGTTTTTTTTTCGTTTTAAACCACGCTATTGCGACGGATACGAGCTAAGGAGTGGTACTTATCTCAGAACGAAATACTCTTGTTGTTGTAACATGTACATGTACATGCAGTACGGTATACAGTGGTTTGAGTCGTATGAGCGTGCTTCTTCCTCAGTGGTTTTTATCTAGACTCATATGTGGAGCCTATTATAGCTCAATTTTTTTTAAAATTGTTGAATGTGAATTGCAATAGTGATTATAACTCAACTGTCTCTTGATCTTTATAAATGTTTAGGGGTGAGCAACAGCCTACCCCTGCCTCTCCCTGGATACGTATTATATGTTTGACAGTTCTGAAGTTTATTGTTGGTAGCACTGTCAGTCTACGTCAAATTTGAGGTTGTCAGGTTAGGTTTTGTGTCAGTTTGTGTCAAATAACAAACAAAACCTAACCTGCTAACCTCGAATTGGACATATATCGACAGTGCCACCAACATTACACTTTAGTACTGTCAGATACGTTTATTTTATCTGTCATATACCACTTTGCGCCCCTGCTGCAACTTTCTCCACCGCCGGAAACCAGGTAGACTTTCAAATCAATTATCAGCGATGTTAAGAGGGTATAGTAACATGGGATATTTTCTTAATGAAATGACGTAACTATTTTTGTCGCTGGCTCTCCGTCTACTGTCTCAGGTTAAGTTCTGTGTAAAGTATTAAATCAAATGCCACTACAAATATTAGATTATTTGACACATTGGTAATATGCACTAATGTCACTATGACAATCAGTAAAGACGTTATTCGTAGTTATGTATGCTACAAGTGAATAAAGAGACATTTTATCCATAAGGGGAAAACTTTAGCTCATGAGGCAAAGCCGAGTGAGATAATTTCCTCGAGGGCGTCAGTTTACGCACAGTTTTGATAATAAATACCCTCCCATCATTAGAATATTCACTTATAATACCATGAGTAGTCAAAGTTATATCGACTATTTTTGCTGTGGTATCACGTATGTCTATTGTGCTTTGGTACCATTAGTAGTACCATCCCAAGCGCAATGGACATGAGTAGTGATACCAACGCAAAATTAATCTACTTAACTTTGACTAACAATGGCATTCGAGGGACTATTCAATGAACTAAACTACTCTTTCAAGTTAGTTTTCAGTACAGTGACTTTATATGAGACAGTGGCGACAATTGTATTCTTTTTATTGGTTGCTCGAATCGGCCGCCATTAAGAAGCAAAATTTGTTGATGCTTTTGTTTGTTTATACCAAATGGAGGTTAGCAGGTTAGGTTTTGCGTCAGTTTGTGTCAAATTCGAGGTTAGCAGGTTAGATTTTGCGTCAATTTGTGACAAAACTGACGCAAAACCTAACCTGATAACCTCGAATTTGACATAGACTTACAGTGACACCAACATATTATTTATACGTTGTGTAACCATGACCATTCAAAAACGTTCAATTTATTAAAGTTAGTAGGCCATTGGCCGCCATTATGTGGAAAATTGTGCCTATTGTCACCACTGTCTCTATCAAGGCACTGTAGTTTTCAGTAAATCTAACAACAAACTACGTGATTTCTATAGTAACAGAAAACTAAAATCGACTTTTTCTAATAAAAATCACATTTGTTTAAAATATTCAGAAGTGATACTATAAGTACTTCGATATTATCTGGTTATATGTCGATAACTTGTTGCTCAATAATAAAAGAGTGTCAGTTTGACAGGTTAAATAGTCTGACCGCGTCAGCGGGAGGATTATTCTGTCAAACTGACACGATTTGTTATTGTGCAGGAAGTTTGAGACGTATAACCTGTTCGAAGTACGCATTGTATTCGATTTGATTATTTTTTGAGTAAATTTCAATATTAGGAACAAATATTTTATTGGCAGCTCGATGTATTTGTATTATCCTAGCTGAAAGTCATCTCCATGAAAACAACATCCAGGTGACAAAAGTTATGTATTGCGTCGCCTAGTGAAGTTACTCTAGTTGTTTGTTTGTTTGTTAATGAACAAGGTCTAGGCATGCAGAGTACCAGGTACCTTAGAACCGACTGCTATGGTCATATGGTCAAAGTCCTACTAGAATTTTGTCGAGACTAAGGAGTTCCAACCCTAGTAAGGGATCTTTTACATGCTACACATCATAGTAGCATGGGACCCACGGCTTTACATCACTTCCGAATGATGGCATTCTGTAGAGGCTTTCATCTGCATTTTTTTTATTTTTGAAAACCTCACCGGGACCGGGAATCGAACTCGCGACCCTACGATCAGTAGCCAGGATGCTTACCACTGAGCTACTGACCCCGGCTCTACTCTAGTATAATCGATTTTGTATAATCGAAATTATACAAGATAACTTAACTAAATCCTCTCTTCTGATTGGTTGAGATCGCTACGAATAAAATAATCACTAGAATACCTTCTAGGAATATATATCCACTGATATTTTTTTGATTGGTCAAGAAACGTCAGAATTCTGGATTTTCATTCTGCCATGGATAACAGATAAGTAAACTCTTAATAAAAAAAAATATTGGTTACATTTTCAATAATATCCTCAAAACGGTTCAATGGTTCATTAATGAAAAAAAATATTTACGTACTTGCATAGTTGACAATACGCGCCTCGAATTCGTTGCGTCCATTCTTAATGGACGGAAATTCGGACGGGATAGCCTATGTAAATTTCACCAGCCGTTACTGCTGTTTTGGCATCTTTAAATAATTACACTTACACGTTTGACGTCCGCTATATATACTCAAATGCTGATACAATTCTGCCACCTGCAACATTAACACTTTTTATCGATAGACTCTGCTCCAAATGGATGCGAATTCGTGATACTGATGTCTCTTTTTACACATATAACGCCCCAGTCTCTTCCGTTTATTCAATAACTATCTGATGATAAAATTAGGTACCCACCCACATTAAATGTGGATAGAGGTTAAAGATCAAAGATGTTACTCACAATTTGCATAAACCTATAATTAAATGCCTATTTCATAAAACCCAGATTCCAGAATAGCAGAATTTGCAGAAATCGCCCGAAGTCGGTAAATTGTAAAATTTTCGTGGAAAATCGGGACTTTTGGGACATCATTTAGTTGTGGGACAAGCTGCTCCAAATCAGTAAAATCTCAAAAAATCGGAACTCTAATTGTGCAGAAATATTTGCGACAAAACAAGATCTATAAATTGACTTTCGAATGCACATGCTCTTTTCAGTAGCTCAGATAAGCCGAGAGCTCATGAATTGCATTGGTTAAATCGACTTAGAACACATCAGATGAATTTGTAAAGTCAATGTTTTTTCTATAATAATTTTCAAGGTCAACTTTCTAGAGGATAAGTTGCATTCCTGCAGGGTCCCTAGTTTTAATAATGTTGGTACATAGATTTTTAGTTCTTTTTTTTCACTAAAGAGATGATTGTCATTTTGACAGATATGTCATAATAGTGGGTAAAACGAACAGCATAGTAAAATATTGCAAATTTATTAATTATTAAACTTACAATATTTGAAAATAAACATAATGAACGTTTGCCAAATTAAAGGTAATTGTAATTAAACGACAAATTGAAAGAATGGTAAATTTTGACATTCAAAATTGACACATAACCATAATTTTGAAAAAGTTTTACCAACACGAGGTATAAAAATTTCCTAGCGTTTTTTAATCACATATCTACCAACATTGTAACACTTTGACAGTTATTATAGAAAAAAAACGTACTTTATATCTGTCATAGAACTATCATAGATAATATCAGTGTATAATGGCATAATATAGTATAATTGGAAAGGATTATATAAAGTACCATCCAAGATAAAAAGACTGGGACAACTCTTGATAGTATTTTAACATTATTTGATTAGCTTAGGTGAGGCTTTAAACAATTGCATTTACTATAACAAATTTATTTCAGAGCAACGTCGAAACAAGTTGACAATTTAATTAGAAATACCTAACAAAACATATTAACTGTCCCAAGTTTTTTTTTGTCTTAGACATCAGGTATGAATCCTAAAAATTTAAAAGGAAAATCAATAAATAGTGGACAAACAAGCTGGCCTACAACGTTTATTGAAATTATATAGGAAGAAATTATTGTAAAACACGAACAGTCACACGAACTTATATTTTCTAGTGTAAAACTGAGTTTGAATTTAGAGCGCCACTTACTGCATTCTTATTTGAATTTTAGTATAATAATTGTAACAAACACTTATTCAACTAATTCTCTGTTTTTTAATCATTATTTATACAGCCTGTTGCAAGTGTACTGTGTGTTATCAATGCACAAAATCGAGTAACATTTTTACTGCAGAATAGCATTGAAGGTATTTAGTTTTTAAGAAGACTCTAAATAAAATTTTGATGCAAATGGTGGAACCAGTTAAAGTTTGTAATACTAAGTTGAATTTTGCAGTTCATATGATGATCCATCCTTTTATGCCAATAGAGACAAATCCAAGGATAAGTATTATGAACGTCAACCGTACTATGGTGTACCAGGCGTAAGGAGAGTATCAAATGGAGTTATCGCCTTAATCTGCATTATATTTACAGCCTTTGGCGTATCCCTGCAATATTTTGCTATAAGGTAAGGGCGATTGAAAGAAAGTTCGGTAATTGGTTCTTTTTGTTTGTAGAACTTATGATATAGTTAAGGTTAAAAGTAATAAGTAATTTTCAAAATATTACTATTTCGCTTATCAGATACTCCATGACCTTTAAACGAGAGGCAATAGCTAAACAGTCTAGGGAAAATGAAGAAATGTTAGCAAAACTACAGGAAGAAGTCAACAAAAATGGAAATGAGCTGCAAATTGAGCTAATGGAGAAAAGGCTTATACATGATAGAAACTTCGTAAATGATAATATACATGATAGAAAAGTAGTAAATGATAATATAAAACTAGTGAATGATAGAAAACTGATACATGATAGATTTTATTCACAATATAATACAAAACTTGATTAATTTATTGTTTGTACATAGTCCAAATAAATATTTCGTTTTATTGTTATTTGTTGTATTCATACGCAGGTGAAGATGTTTTAACACATTTGGATATACGTTGACATGCAAATGCAACACAATGTAACTACTATCTCAACAAATTTGCCCTGTTTTGATGTGACTACACCCAGCTATTTGAAACCGCTAATTTGCATTTAATTTAGCAGTTTACTGATATTTTGCACTAATAATTGCTTCACTTCTGTCATAGGTATCGTGTGTTTAAAAAAAGACTCATTTAGGGTAGACCTTGGAAAGAAAGATAGAAAATTTAGTCATGTCTTAACTTAAGTCTGTAGCTGAATATCAGATTGCATTTTGTTTACGAAAACATCTGTCACAGTGACAGGTAAAAGTACAGGTAAGTTTACTTGTATCAAGCAAAAACGAAAATAAGATGGCATGTACACAACAAGGAGTGTAATAATCATAACGTTCAATAAACATTTTTTTTGTTAAGTGTTTCGTATAGTTTTAGGAAAATAATTCAAGGTCAACATGAAATTTAGTTCCCTCTGACTTATGGTAGTTCATTTGCATCAATGGATATATAACAAGTTACGGCAAACTTCAATTTGATCATGGCATGCTGTGAATGAGGTTTTTTTTGGAACACACGATACATATGCTTTCAATTTGGGGATATGTTCGTTAGGGTGCCACTTATTTTCAAACTTTGGAGTTTTAAGTAGTGCGCACCGGCATTTTGTGACATCATGTCTAAAACTCAATTGACAAAAGCGTGCGAAATGCGTGTGCTAAGGAGAATTGAAGGAGTAACCAAGTGGGACCGACTAAGAAACTCCGAAATTAGAAAAAGGCTGCAGATAAAACCGCTCGAAGGGAAAATTGAATCAAACTAACTGAGGTGGTTAGGACATCTGTTCAGAATGCCAATTGAGAGAGAATTAAAAAAGATCTGGGAAGCAAAGCCAGAAGGAAGAAAACCCAGAGGCCGCCCCAATATGACGTGGAACAAGAAAATGGCAGAGATTGTTAATGAAAGAGGACTAAACTGGAGAGAAGCAAAAGAGACTGCAAAGAACAGAAAGAAGTGGGAAAAAACGTGCAAAAGTGACAAATAAAAGTGTAATCAAACATGCAATAATAGTGACTTGAAATGACATCGAGTAGAAATTGTGAGTGTGTAAAACTCCTCAACACCGTGTCCGACGGTAAATGAGAAGACGAGAAGAAGACAAATATTTTTCAAAAAATTCTAATTTTAATCTGTTGGAGAGGAGTTGAAGTTATAAGTACGAAAAATATAACGGAAGTGTAGTATGTATGTATGTATGTATAATCTGTAACCTCATTTACCTTGCGGTGTAGAGGGTGGTGCTTTATGCGCTGGCATCTGGCGGTACAATGCTCAACTTGCCCCGGATTTGTGATACAGAGTTGGAGCGCACCTTTGGTGCTTACACAGCAACCATTGTGTGAAGTGTGTGTCTTGGTGATGTGTTGACCTTGTTACTCTATCTCTTAGGTCTGTGGTTCTGAGTAGAGCACAGTTAATTTGGTGCCCAACTGAATGGTCTCACCGAGCCCGATTCCAATCGCCAAGGCTACGGAAAAATTCTGACCCCTGCGGGATTCGAACCGAGGACTTGCTTAATGCAAGCCTGGCGCTTACCCAACTGTGCCATGCAGTGTAGTATATTTCTAAATTGGACTATCTGCTCAAAAGAACAAAGATAGTAAATTGAAAGGCACCAAAAGTGGAAGTCGTAGAAGAACCATTCCATGCAAATGTGTTTTATTTTTTAAGTCTACGTTTTGGGGCAGTATATTATATAGTATGAGCAAAAAGAAAGTTTGATTTCGAAAGTTATGAGAAAAAAATTATATCATTGGTTATCCACAACCAACTAAGAGGTGTTAAACTACCTTTAAAACGAGACTGCCTAAAAGTGATGTTTTATAATTATGAGAGCCACACATTTAAATCTAAATGAATGTGCATGTCCAGTGAAACAAAAGACACACAGAACCGCAAAGGGACTTATAAAAAGAGTGGATAGGCATTCTACATACAAAAAGCAAAGATGCCGACATTTATAAAAATAGAGCACAATTGAAGGATTCATTAAACAATTGATTTGACATTGCCCATAACGATGCCCTTAGTCTCCTTAAAATTGAAGATGAGTAGTTTTTACTCGAGCAATGACTGAAAGGGCGTGAAGGTTGCATTTTCAGGGTAGACCATCCATTCTCAAAACAAGCGGAGAAGCGACGAAAGTATCAAAAACAAGAAGAAAACGGATTGAAGAAGTATCTAGAGACTCCATTATCTTCAGCAGGTAAATATTTGTCCTAATTGTTTTTGATGCTCACCCAAATCAAATTGATAGAATAATATTACAATAAAAATAAAACTATAACATACAGGGTGTTCCAGAAATGAGTGCACAAAAAACTGCAGCATCGTGAAGGTGAAAATTGCACCAAAAATTTTTTTTTATTAGTACAGCTGCGGAAATAAAAAGCGGGACACAACATTTTTGCCGAAATTAAATTGTCTGAATAAATTCATTTTCGATGCTATCCCAAGCTTCTTGTACTGCATTAACCTGTTCGTCTTTGTTCATTGACACATGATAGAAAGCATTTCATAAAAAATCAGGAAGGCAACATTACAACGTTCGAATAGTAAAAAATGACCCTACAGAACTTGTCCCGGTTTATGTTTCCGCAACTGTACCTACAGTAAAATAGTCATTTGACATATAATTTGACAGAAGTTATTTTTGACTTAATTGAAAATCAGAACATCAGATTTCAGAATAAACACATCTCGATAAAAGGAACCCACCCCTGATTTTCAGGAGCTAGTAAAAATGTAATTCATAAACATTAATATTACTATACGTCAAGGTATAGCATATTTATGACGCCGACAATGTGTGGCTCATGGTAATTTGTGATTGTTAGAGGGTTTAAAGTAATAAAATACATTGTATCTTCATATTTATGTCAATCTAAAGTGAGGGTAGTAAATATCAACTTGAATAGGATTTATTAGAGGGGTACAACGGTAAAGAAACTTGGTACTATTTGAAAAAGGTTGAAATATTGCTGAAAACTCAAATTTAATACTTTAATTTAAAAATACAATTATACAAGACAAGCATTAATAATTAAATAAAAGTAGTAAACTGGTTAATTGTCAATAGGACAAAATAAATAGATTCATATTTTAATAAAAGGTCCTAATAATAACAATAAATAAGTATTGAGTTAAAAATTAAATAAAATGGCAGATAAAAGAATTACAAGGAAAATCAAAAGGACAGAACAGGAAAAAGGAGAGAAACAGGAAGAAATTGAAGTAGTAGCGAATGGTGCTGAGGTAGAAATGGAACAAGAACAGCAAGAGGTAGGTGTACAAGGAGATCAGATAAGAGTACAGGAAGAACAACAAAGGGACATTTTGAACAGTTAATGGAATTTATAGCAGAAAATAAGAAGGATGCTGAGGAAATAGAAAACAGGTTAAAGAAAAATTCCACGGAAAAGGGTAACAGGAAACAGAAAGATTTACAAGAAATACAGAAAAATGCAGAGGAAAGTAAGAAGGACGCCATGGAAAGGGGTAGCATGTTACCGAAAGAATTACAAGAAATCAAGAAAGATTTACAAGATTCAGTACAAGACAGTAAGAAATATGCTGAGAAAAGGGAAAGAAGGTTGCAAGAATCAATCAAGAAGAATATAGAAGAATCGTTAAACCAACTAAGAGAAGATGTTAATAAAGTACAATTTGAAAATGAGCAGGAACTACAATTTCAAATAAACAATATTTATCAGAAGTTAGAAAATTATAAAGTGGAAGTTAAGAATTAAGAGAGACTGGTAAGGCAAGAAGAAAACAAACAACTGGAGGAAATTTTGAACAAAATGGTAGGAGAAAAATTAGAGAAGAATAAGGAAGAGGTTGAAGGAAAAGTAGATGGGTTGAAATTAAGAATGGAGGACCAAATAAGAACATTTGGTGAGTGTGTAGATAAGAAGTATGATTTGGTAGTAATGAAGGCAGTGGAAAGAAGATTGGAAATGCAGGGAGCTATCTTAAAGAATGAAAGTTATATAATTTTATTAGAAGATAAAAAATCAATGAAGTTTAGAGATGTAGAAGATGAAGAATAGGAGAATTACCAATCGGTTATTTATCAAAATTAGATGATGTTATGAAGACAATTCATAATGAGAATGAAAAATTACAAATAATAAATATGACATTAAAAATCTGGTGTGATACACTCACACAACTTCCTTTTACAGTGATCTTATAAAAAGTAAAAAATTTCATTTTTAATTTTTAAGCATTTGTCAAAAATTTTCAAAAATTACAATTTCTATAAAAACGGTGCAAAATAGAACGTTAGTTGAAGAGACAAATTTTTTCTAAAATTTTAAGCTTTATTCAAAAATGTAATAATATACGGGGTGTTCTATTTAAAATAGAAGTTAATAAAAAAAATAGAAAAAAAACAAGAGAAGCCTACTTTAGAAGTATTCAGCTGGAAAATCACCTAGCTCACATCAATACACATTAAAAATGTAATAAAAATGTAAAGTTTTAAAAAAATCGTTAGAGCCGTTTTTGAAAAAATCTAAAAAACTGAAAAATTACAAGAGTAAACACCTACTTCCGGTTATGCGATTTTCTTCAAAAGCTTGCTGTCGCATCTACATAGTTTCAATGACATACCTCTTTTCATTTTTGAGATATTCTGTTCACAGACACACAGACAGACCAATGAAAAAAAAAATGTTTTTTGGGATCAGGGGACTCTAAAACGTAAAGATCTGTTGAAAACTCAATTTCGAATTTTTGCGGTAAATCCAATACTTCCTTTATCGTAAAAGGAAGTAAAAAACAATGCAGATATGTGGCACGGTATTATAAAGTTGAAGTATCATACATATGAAGAATTTAGAAAATTATTTATTGAACAATACTGGAGTAATACACATCAAGCACAAGTCAGAACTGCACTAACTACAGGAAAATTAAAGAGGATGTTCTAGAGAAATGTATGTTATTTATAAATTGTCAGAAGAGGAAATTGTACATTTATCACCACATTTAGAAATTTAAATTACAAGAGCTGTAGCGGTACAGAATATTAAGACAATGAAGGATTTATACTTGAAATAGTAATAAACTATGACATGGCTATGTATAATAAGATACCAGGCAATGATTGACGTAAAAAATGATGTTAAGACAAATCAGGAAGAAGTGAAAAATAAATACCATAATTGCCAATACATAAATACTGCATATAACCAAGAAAACGACAGAGGAAGACCAATGCAAGAAAATCGGATAGAAGTAGCTCAGGTTTATGAAGAGCCCTCAGATAAAAAAACTTCAATTTTAATTAATTTAGTTAATAACATCACGAATTTTAACACTACGATTGAGAATAATGGAAAATTTTTACTAGAAGAAGAAGAGGAAGAAAACCAGATTTTATCATTACCATTCATTGCAATGGCTTCATTAATAAAAGAGGAAATAATTTTAAAGAATTTAGATGTCTTACATAAAAACATCGTTAAAGTTAATAAGATAGATTTGTCATCTGCAACTAAAAGAAAAATTTCAACTACCAACAGAATGTTAAATATTAAAATAATTATTGATAAATGGGAAAGTGTTGTTAGATTGTTTATAGTAAAAGCTCTGAGTGTAGATATTGTATTCGGAATCGACGTGATTCAACAATTGGGAATAAAAATAGATGGAGAACATAAATGCATTCATCTAAAAGGGTTAATTAAATCTATTTTTTTTATAGAATAGAACCCAAAAGTGGTTGCCAAGAAAATAAGTGTTGCCAAGTAAAGTGTACTGGAGACGCATTAGAATGGAATGAAGGTATAATAATTAATAGCAATACAATATTGAATATAAAGGATAATTATACTGATAGAGGGGTATTGTTGAATGATTTGAAATTAGGCGAGTTTTAATAGTAAGTCGTATCCAATTCCTTTTACATTAAAAGCACAAGTTAAAAAGGAAATACAAAAAATGGTAAAGGATGGAGTAATTGAATGTTCAAAAAGTAATTTTATTAATCCATTAGTTGTGGCTAAGAAACTTGATGGTTCACTTTGTTTATGTTTAGATGCACACAGAATTAATTAGATTACAAAGCCACAATATGAATCTCCACAAACGATTGATGGTTTGTTAAGTAGAATATGGGACAAGAAAATATTAACAAAGTTAGATTTAAAGAATTCGGTTTGGATTATTCAATTGCATGAAGAGTCAAGAAAGTATACGGGTTTCAGTATTGATGGGGAGATTTTTCAGTTTAAAGTAGTACCATTTGATTTTTCTACATCATGTGCTGCACTTGTGAGAGCAATGCAGAAGATTTTAAACTAATTTGAAGGCGTTTGTGTGCATTATATTGATGATTTCTTATTGTTTTCTGAAAACGAGGAGCAACATTTAAAATATTTAGAAATTGTAACAGAAACATTAAATAAAAACGGGTGAAATTGAATCTATCAAAATGTGAATTTATGCAGGAGACTGTAACATATTTAGGATATGAAATAAGTAAGAATGGAGTCACAATAAATGAAAAACGTCTTGAGGAAGTTAAGAATTTACCTCGTCCGAAGAATTTAAAAAAGTTAAGAGGTTTACTAGGTGTTTTTAATTATTATAAAAGGCTTATTAATAATTACTCAGAGTTGACGTTACCTTTGGTACAGTTATTAAGGAAGGATGTTAAATGGATTTGGAACAAAGAACGAGAAAAAACATTGAATACTATCAAATACAGGTTTCATGAAGGAATATTACTAAAATATCCAAATTTTAAAGAAAAGTTTCTACTTCGTACGGATGCTTCCGATCAAGCAATAGCAGCTGAATTGTTTCAAATACAAAAGGCAATAAAGGTACCAATATGTTTTATTTGAAGGATTCTGAAAGGGTATGAAATCAGATATACAATAGCTGGAAAAGAAATGTTGGCAATAATATTTGCAATTAATAAACTGAAATTTTACTTAATTGGAAATACATTTGACATTGAAACAAATAATTCAGCGATTTCTTTCCTGAAAAACAAAACTTTTCATAATGATAGGTTATACAGATGGGCATTGTAGTACTTACAACAATTTGAATTTGAAATTAAACATAAACCAGAAAGATTAAATCTAGTTGCGGGTTTCTTAAGCAGAAAAGATTTACCATATTATGAAAAACCAAAACAAATCTTAATTTCAATTGAGAAAATTTATGAAGAGGGAAAAATGTCAAAACAAGAAATTTTAAATAAACAGAGAGAACAGGAGAAATTCAAGAATTAAGAAATTTACTATTGCAAAGTCAAGAAAACAATTATAAAGGTTATCAAATTAAAGAGAACTTGTTGGCATAAGTTATTGAAAACAAAGAATTGATGGTCTTAAATAGGGAAGACATGTTGGAAGTTGTTGAAGAAAAGTAGAATAGAGACACCTTGATCGTTATATCAAATTAATTGGGTCAATTAAAATCGCGAATCAAATTAAATGACCTAATTAATTTCGCGGATTGATCTAATTAATTTTGATAGTGCGGATTGCTCTAATTAATTTTGATATGTGCTATTGATTAAATTACGCATTAGCTTCTGATTAAATTACGCGGCGGCCATTTTTTATTTTCGCGGGAATATTTAAATTTGAAATTTTTCAGATTTTTTCTAAGTTCCATTTTTTTTAATTTAAACTTTCTGAGGTCGGCCATCTTGGTTTTTTGCGCGCGCACTTCTCGCGGCTGCCCTTTTAATTTTAATTTAGCGACTGTTTTGAATTTCAAATTGATAAATCTGTCTCTCTCTGGTACTCATGGGGCGTTGGCTATCTTTCTTGCATTCACAGGATGAATGTTTAATTTAAAAAAATCTCTGGCGGACTTGGATTTGAACCCCTTACGTTGGCATCCACATTGGGTTTACATAGGCTTATGCCGCTGCACCACGGAGCGCTACGGGATTTAAAGGGTTTGAACAGAACTCCATTTAACTGTTCTGACTCCAGACTTTAAAGCAAAATATTTTTTTAAAAATATAAATTATAAGAATGGAATTGTGTAGCCTATTGTGTTTAAAGGTTGATACAATTTTTTAAAAATTGGCTTTGTAACTGGTTTTCGTGGAAATAATTCTTTTATTTTATAATTTGAGTGACGCGCATGAATGGATTATCGAGATTTCCATTGTCCCTGCCTACTATATAGCTGGAAATTTCCGCTCGACCGTCGAAAATTTGAAAGCTATATGAATATCGGTGCACCTAATTTGTTATTGCACAATTTTAAGCCTTGAAATGCAGGCTTTAACTTGATTGTTAGCACAGACAATAGGAATTTGCTATGATATCACCGAATCTGCAGGTGGGGTCAGCTTGTCTGCGCTCATACTTTACGTAAAGTGGAAATTTCCTCTCGCTTCCACTCTGTGGCGCCCGTTTTTGAATTTCAATTGGTAAACCAGCCATCTCTCTGACTGTTTTCAGTCGCACACTCATCTGTCTCTCTTCAGCGAAATATTTTTAAAATTCAAAGAGTTATACATCTTGAATAATGACAAAGCATAATTTATAAGAAGTTTATTAATGAGTTGTTGAACCTGAAGCCAATTAGATGTGGTATTTATTATATTAGAACAACGAGACGAGTATTGAAAATGGCCAGTGGATTTTTTACAAGGGCCTCTATAAACAATCAAACAAACTTTTCTCGATTGCCTATTGGTACAGAAATGTGATTTTACACATATGATAATTAAACACATGTGAATAATTATTTCAATTCGCCAACAAAGCATCGTCTCCCGTCTCACTCATCGCAGCTGTTCTCTCCAGCTCCCAAAGGCTACTTTGAACCCTAGTTGTCACGAGATTGTCATGTTTGGTTTTTAATTTATAAGTAAAGCGTCTTAGTTACTTTGAAGTACACCTTTTATAAAACGCACCAGTCAAATTTAAAATAAATCACTAGGTTTTGGCGAGGGTCGGCATCGAAATGAAAATTTAATAATAATTTTCAAAGTACATTACTCTAACTTGTTGCAATTTTAGTAAGCTTTGAATAAAAACACCACTTTCATTGAAAAATCTTCGGCCACAAGCTTTTCGATAAACAAAATTTCAGTTACGTAGGCTTATTGTTCATTTTTATTACGAAAATTAACTCAAAATTGAAAAAAATGAAGCAATTACACATCATGTCACATAAATTATACAAAAACTGACATCATGTCACTTGAAATTATACAAAAAACGACATTTTTACTCAACACAAGACGAAAATTGAACAAAAATCACGCAATTACACATCATCTCGCATAAATTTTTACAAAAATCGACATCATGTTACATAAACTATGCATAATTTTGCAAATGTTTTGCACTTTTTTATAAAATACATCGCTCAAAATTAAAAGAAATCGCAATTTCGTTGAAAAAATCTTCTACCACAATCATTTCGATAAACAAAATTCTTATTTTTCTTGACACTTAAATACCGACAATACACAAAATAAAGCACAAGTAACTTTACATCGCGAAAAAAGGTTTAAATCAAATTCACAGTGACAGCTGTCAGCTTTGACGTTTTCAAATAGCTGACCACTAGCCGACTTAGGTATATAATCATGAAAGCTTATATAAAATTTATGTATGTTGCTATGTATTACGATTCACGATTATATACTTAGGTACGTATGACGGCTGCCGCGATGAACTGATTCAAAACAATCAATTTTTGACGTACGTCAACAAGGCGGAAAGCTTGATTTTAGAAGCAGTCGTAGGAAAAAAATATTTTTTCTCCAACCACACGAATAAGACGCCATATTGTCGAATAATTTTGTATAAAAAGTAAGTCATTTCGGGATGTTCACCAATTACCTTGGCAACCGTACACTTTTCGATTCATATTTGCACTCGTACAAAAATGGTCGCAAGATAGGGTTTTACATGGTAAATTTTAAATAAAAAACAAACGCTTCGGCAATATTCGGCAATCGCCGTCGTTATTGTTTAATTTTCCCGTATAGTTTTTGTTTATTTGCGCCATGACAGTTCTACAATATAACCTACAATGTTTGATTCTAAATAATAAGTCATATTACCGAATTTATGAGTAGTTGGAGAAAAAATAGTATGTTTCATTCGTACAAAAAATGCGTTTTTCTTCAAACGTCAGTAAAATGTGACATTATGCTGCTTGATTGATGATGCTAAACTGTCATTTCATTGCCATGGCATCTAAAACACTTTATCTGCCGCTCGTCAGCGGCAGATAATATTATCTGCCGCTGACGAGCGGCAGATAAAGTAAAAGAGCTTTCTTTTTACGACGTGGAATAGCACCCCAGTATATATACTGGGATAGCACCGAGCAGTTCCGTGCACTTGAATGTGTTGTTCTTTTTACAGAGGGCGCGAAGCTTTAGTGCTCCAGGAATCTACATTCCCTTCGCCCCTAAGGTAGGTTTGGTAAATGCTAGGTTACATTATCTATGACGTCACCCGACGAAGTTTTGTTAGGTTATAAATAACAAATTGTAACATTAGGTATTGTTCTGTGATTGTGACTATATTATTTTAAATAAGAATCGCACACGTAAGTGAAGACTTGTTATTATTCTTTTTATATACTAATTTAATGTTTTTATTGTTTTATAGAAAGATTAATGCCACTTTCTGAAGAGATATCAATTAGAACAGTATTTGTTTATAATTAATTCAATTCTCCAAATACCTACGTCGCCGCAAACGTTTGATAATAAGCAGAACAATGGAAAGGCAACTACAATGCAGGTGTTACATTTGACGGACCTGAGACGCAACAATTACATACGTTATTATTAAGCCCAGATTGCCGCAAAGCACATGAAGGTAACTAACTGACCGTAGTAAGATAGTAACTGCATTGCTTAATTTTAACTCTTTTTAAGATGCCCAGTTTGCTAGCTCTTTGCTGTTTCATGTCAAATGTACCACAAATAACGTCCACCAAAGTGCCGTAATGACAATAGAAATGGATAATGAAGAAATAACTAAACACGAACAGTTAGAAAATGTGTCTTCACCTGAAATTAGCTAAATCATTTGTAATTCCTAACTCAAATGTTAAAATCATTTATTAAATTAAAACTTATTTAAAGTAAACTACCTAAATCATTTGAAAATCGTAACTTAATTTTTAACAAATCATTTATTAAATTAAACTTATCATGTATTGAATTAAACTTATATCATTTATTAAATTAAACTTATCATTTATTAAATTAAACTTATTTATAAAAATTCAAATTAAATACACAATTCGATGAATTTTGAAAGTTAAATCCGCTCATTGCTTCAGCGACGGCTGAACTTGAACTTGATGCACTTACAGCAGCTTTTGGAAGGGTTGCATTGATCACTTCAGTTACGGCCAGACTTCTTGATGGGCCCGGTGCATTTACCTCAGGAGTCACAACATTAACATTGGTATTTGGGCAGAAAATTTTCATAGCCACGTCTTGCTTGTGAGTCAGAGATTCCTCTATATAGCCCTCAGCGACGGTAGAACTTTTCCACCCTCCATGTCTTTTCAAGCTAGTAATATTGGCTCCACCATCAACGAGTAGTGTTGCTGATGTTCGTCTCAAACAGTGGCCTGTATATTCGCTGCAATTTGGTAGTTTTAAAAAGGACGCCACCTCCCTTGGAACACTACCAATTTTATGCAACCCCATCACTGCTCGATGACATTTTCCATTCTGATATTTTAAAAAAAATCGAGATTCTTCCATATTTTCGGGACGCAATGAAGTGTACTTCCGGTAAATATCTATGAATTTGTCTCCGACTATAGTAAATGATCTAGGTTTTCTTGTTTTACTGTCTGGAATTTTTACCAAAATTAAAGATCCCAAGTCTTCAAAGTAATCAGTCCTCATTTTGACCATTTCGTCGCAACGACAAGCTCCTGCTATTCCAATAACCAACACAATCTGAAAAATATAAAATACTAAAATCTGTTTGTATATTACCTATTATTTTACCTTCAATCCCAAGTACTGTTGATCAGAGGCGTCAGACAAAAATTTATCAAATTCCTTTTTCGTGAATACTCGCGATTTCTTTGGGGTGTAACATTCGTTTTGTTTTTTTAGAAACGCACGTAATTTCAAGAAGTTGCCAATGTTTATCCCATGTTTAATATTCATTAGAGATCTAATCATTGAATAATTCGACCATAATGATGAACTCTTCATTTTCAACTCGGTTCTCAAATACAAAAAGTAAGCCAGAAATACATTTTCGGTAAAGGTTTTTGCACTTTTCTTGTCGCACCAACTTATAAAACGGGAATATGCAGCTTCATAAATATTGGCCGATTTTGTAGGCACCAAATCATTTATAGCCGTCTTGGCGGCCTTTGCTATTTCAGGTGGGGTACACTGATCAGTTTCTGACATATTTAAAGCTACAATGTTATTACATTTACTCAATAAACTTGTATATAATTGCAAAATATAGCCACTTACAGATTCTCTCCAAATTGAAGCAGGTTAACTGACAGACGAATTGTTTTCAGATTTTGTTTTGTTTATAGTGTAGTGCTCTCCAAAGCACACTACATTTATCAGTCTACCCAATCTTCTACCTTAAAATAATTCCTGGTTTTTTCACATTTCTTAAATAATTTGTTATAAACGTTTGAAGAAAAAATAGTATATGTTATTCGGAGCAAAAGTATCTTTATGTGGCTCGGCTGTACTTATCTGCCTCGCAAGCTCGGCAGATAAACTGTCCAGCCACGCCACATAAAATATAACTTTTGCTCCTAATAACATAATATACTATTTCGGGACGCGTAAGACTCGCCGGACTCCGCTGCGCGTCGTCCGGCGATATGTCTTACTTGTCCCGAAATCATGCATTTTTTGTACTAATGAAACAAATAACTATATAGAGGGAATTTATTTTAATAGTTAACATAAGCGTTTCGTTTCTATGCCATCATTTAATCATACAGGTCATTTCCATAGTTACAAATGAGACCAATACATTAGAGCTTGTATTTTACGAGCTAACATAGGAATTATTACTGGTCAAAAAGACAATTAAAAGTTATCCTAATGTATACCACTGAAGGAAAGATACAACACACAAGTTGTTCCTACGTATCTACTTTTTAGTTGCATACCTACATTCCGCTAACAAAATTAAAGTTTCTTATTAGCAAGTACCTAATTCAAATTCGTTAGTTAACTCGTATAATAAACGCTCTAATCTATTGATTTCTTTGGTAACTATAGAAGTGACCTGTGTGATTAAATGCAGGCATAGAAACGAAACTGCTATGTTAACCATTAAAATAAATTCACGGTATACAAAAAAACGATTTTACGAAATCTCACAAACGCAGCCTGTCAATTCGAGGGTTAACGATAAGTGCCGCACTATTATTAAATAATACCTCCAAGTATCTGTTTTACAAGATTTTATTGATCAACATTCTTACAGTCGTAAAATCATTCCTTTCACACATGGATGTTCTTTCTTTGGTAGAAAATCCATATTTCCTTCTGCCTTCCAACTTTCATAATTAATGGTGTAGATACATTCGAATCCACAAGAAGCAAATAATTTGATACTATACGAACTAGTGCAGGAAGCTCTAATTTGCTTAAATCCGTTTCTCTTTGCTAACTCTCTGTAATTAACAATAAAGTCAAATAAATAATTAATATAAGCAGCAATTTAATAGAATTCAGATTATTTCAAAAGGAAAAAATCATACTTAGCTCTTTCCAACATTATTTTTCCTACTCCCATATTTCTCCAACCTGCATGAACAGTAATAGTTCTAATCTCAAGTTCTTTTTCATTGGCACCAATTTTTGCTAGCGAGCCTATTTGAGCATCAATCTGATCTAATAATTTAAGTACTTGATCTCGATCTGCATTCGGTTCTAAATTCGAGCTGTCGTAATTAACATTTTTCGGTCTTATTGTTGCGTTTTGGACAAACGCGATAATTTCTCCTGAAGGTGTTGTAGCTATTAATGATAGCTCATCTTCAATTGCAGTTAAAGAACAAGTCTCGAGAGTTGAGGTGTTAAAAAATCCTCTACCTAAGCTGTTCAATGCGTCGCTTAGGGGTTCACCAGAGAAAAAGAATTTTTTTATAAACTGAAATACATGTGGTGCATCCTCCTTTGTTGCAGTTCGTATTTCGTAGTTACAAGAATTTTCTGTAGAGCCATTTTGAGACATGTTTGTGACTAGTAGGACGGTTATTTTCAACAAAAGCCAATGTAATCAATCTGTAAACATTCTTAATGTAAACTTGTTTGAGCATGGTGTAATTCGAATGATAAGATAATATGTAGTTATTTGTGTATCTAGGGCGTAGTCAAGCAGTGATACCTACTTTTTCGTTCGAGAAAGAGATTTAGCAAGCTTTCAAGAGGCATAAAGACACTTTGTGGTCGAAGTGCACACATGGTAGTTTCTACAATTTGCTTTAAAATATCAAAATCAAGAAGGGTGTGTAAACATAAAATACGAGTACATTAAGATACGGCCCAGCTGAAAGCTGCTAACCGTTATAAATTATCTCTAAAACTATTATAAGGCGCGTCGTGACATCAGGTTACGCTAAAATAAAAGCCGCGATTGAAAAAGCAATAAGCACGAAAAAACACTTTCCTCACGTATTGCACATGCTATTTTTTCACGTACTGTAAGAAAATGCCTAAAAGTTTTAATATAAACATATCAATTTTTATGTGAAATATTTTACATTTAAAAATTAAACTATGCGTTGTTAGGCAAAAATGGGGTGCTATGCAGAAAAGTATTACTTTTTTAAAGGATTTTGCGCTGCTATGCAGAAAAGTGTTGCTATGCAAAAAAGTACCACTTTTCTAAATGATTTTATTTATTTATTTATTTCGCACTCGGCCAACAGCCGTTAGGCCAATTATAGGCGTCGCTGTGCATTTATGGGGACTTCCAACCCCACTAACGACTACCATGATGTTGTTATGAGAGCCGGGGCCAACTATCTCCGTGACAGCCGTATCACGAGGCGCCGTGAGATGCAACCGTGGAACTCCCATCCAAGTTCTGACCAGAAAGAGTTGCTTACCTCTACTGATCGAACGTGGACGTTTGTTCAAGCTACACCACCCGGGACCCATATTTAGGGATACAGTACTTTTCCCTACACTACGTGAAAAAAAATATTTGTAGCTTAAGGTTTACTGTAACTTGGGTCTTCTTAAACTGGAAAATTCTTGAATATTTCCCAACATGCGTCGCTTAACTATTATTACATACTTAGAACGGTGGCAATTTACAGCATGTACTACTTAACTAATGTGGTGTATTCAAATTAACTGGAAATGTAGGCGAACATTAGGCGGACAGCGGAAGTGTCCAGCTCGGCAAACGTGCGGTCTAGGATTGTAAAATAAAGAGTAGACAGCTTCAGTTCAAGGCGTGTTCGGCGGCGCAAAGAGAAGGTTTTCACGCCTCCATTAAGTTAAAGCGTCGCTATACAAGATGGTTGCGGAATAATTGGTGGCGGGACATAGAAATTCTTCCAAATATCCGACCAGTCGTCGAAATAAAATTTAAAATGAATTTAGTATTATCTAATTATACGCCCGCGTTGTAGTTCAAACGTGTTCTGTGTTACTACTCCCGCAACTTTGTAAATGGATTAATCAGTATCAATAGGTAGGGCTCTCGTAATACCTACTAAGGTTTCTGGGGATGAAGGATGGCAGACTCACGTGAAATGGCGGCTATGTCTGTCTTAGCAACAGCTTACTATTATTTAATAGAAATTTGCGACGTAAGTCGAGGACATCCGTGTAATATTCATTATTACTTAATTTGATATTAAATCTCTCTAATAAATTCTTCCAATCTAATTAAAACTAATTACTAATTAGTCGTACCGCGGCTCACCTGTGCTTCATCCCAATCCTTTAAATGCCATTAGCTTAATGATAGCTTTGTCTTGTGCTATAATGAGTTAGTGGTTGAAGAGTACTTGACCCTTCGGACCATCCCTACTGCGCTGAGAAAGGAGGCGTAGTTTTACTACCGCAGGTAGATGCGTTGCAAACGTCTTACCGCATATATTCCTCAGTGTTTTGATTTCTGTGACTTTTAGTAACTTTTTGCTTTTTTTTTAAATTTCAGCTTCATACATTAATATTAGTCTAATATATGTTCTACATTTGCGAGTTTTACATGTTGTAAGCGCCTCATTTGTTGTACTCTTATTGTTAAATAATATCTACAAGTATTTTTTTGAATGGATTTTATTGATTAGTATTTTTACAGTCTTAAAATCATTCCTTTTGCACAGGGGTGTTCTTTCTTCGGTAGAAAATCCATATTTCCTTCCTTCTTCCAATTTTCATAATTAATGGTGTAAATACATTCGAATCCACAAGAAGCAAATAATTTGATACTATATGTGCTAATGCAGGAAGCTCTAATTTGCTTAAACCCATTTCTCTTTGCTAACTCTCTGTAATAAACGATACAGTCAAATAACTAATACAGGCAGCAATTTAATAAAATGAAAATTCACTAAAAAAGTAAAATGCATACTTAGTTTTTTCCAACATTATTTTTCCTATTCCCATATTTCTCCAACCTGCATGAATAGTAAGGGTTCTAATCTGAAGTTCTTTTCCATCGTCTCCAATTTTCGCAAGTGAGTTTATTTGAGCATCAATGTGATCCAATAATTTATTTATTTGATCTATGTCAGCATTCGGTTCTAAATTCGAGCTGTCGTAATTCAAATTTTTCGGTCTTATTGTTGCGTTTTGGACAAACGCGATAATTTCTCCAGAAGGTGTTGTAGCTATTAATGATAGTTCATCTTCAATTGCGGTTATGGGACAAGTCTCGAGAGTAAACGTGTTATAAAATCCTCTACCTAAGCTGTTCAACGCTTCCGACAGGGGTGCACTAGGGTAAAAGAATTTTTGTATAAATTGAAATACCTGTAGTTCATCTTCTTTTGTTGCAGTTCGTATTTCGTAGTTACGAAGCTTATCAGTGGAGCTATTTTGAGACATGTTTGTTAGAACAGTTGTTTTCAACAATAATTAATGTATCTGTAGACATTCTAAAATTTGCACTTATTTGATTATGATATACTATTGGAATGATAAGATAAAGCTATTTGTAGAACGTATTCGATGCATCATAGTTTATTCATCTCCGTCAAAGCATAAATGTATACACAACTTGGATGATAATTCAAGAAAGTGTTATGTAGCACATTTAAATTTACTTAAAATGTTGTTAACTATTTCTTTTATATCTTCCAAATACATAATTCTTCTATTATTTTTAATAAATATAACGGTTGCATTATTGCTATTGCTATGCAATGCAAAGAGAGCGCCGACGGCAGCTTAAAAATCGAAATTATTTCAGGTAAACTTGTATTTAAAAGCTGGCCTATACAAGAAAAAGTTAACAAAATGACAACTAAATACGACTAAATATCTTTTATAGATCCCATAGTTTGTCTTTACTATACGTTTCGGAAGCCAATAAATGTAATAAGTTAATATTTTTTTGCTCTGCTCAAAGTTTTTCTGTGAGTAAATTTAGCCTGGTTAAAAATGAAATGTAACACATATAGGTGGGATCCAACTGAAGGCTGGCAACTGTCATAAATTTTCTTTAAAATTATTTGGCGCGTTTTAACGTTACGTTACGCTACCCAAAGATAAGAAAAATATTACTTGGTAACAAGCCAAAAATAGCTAGGTTAAGGCGTTACTGCACTCAAAACTTGGGTTCGCCTAAAGCGGTGAATTCTTATTTCACAACTTGCATGGCTTAACTGATATTACATATTCAGAATGGCGGCAATTCACAACATGCATTACTTAACCAATATAACGTATTCAAAGTAGCTGGAAATGCAGAATCAACCCTCCTGTTGAGTGAACGTTAGGCGGACAGCTTGAGCTCAAGGCGTCGGTATTTGAGGACGGAAAGAAGGGGTTTTCCGGCCTCTAGTATCTTTGTACGTCGCCATACAGGATATTGGCAAAATGATTGATGGCGGGACATTTCTTCCAAATATCCAACCAGGGGTCGAAATGAAATTCTACTGTACAACAACAAGACGGTAAACGGAATTTCAAGCTTATATCTTATATATTTCGAAGGGCCGTATTGACGGCTCCCAAAATGCCTACCACATTACGCGGAACAGTTATACTGAAACTATGCATTGCCGGATAACGACCTTGCGCCAGATTTGTATGCTGACTGACTGTCTACATGCTAACTTGAGCCCGGGGAGAAAATACAGCGGTGTCCTCAACCCCTTCTTCGCGTTGAATCGAAATTGTTTACACAGCCAAAATCGCGAAAATGATTTATACACAGGACTCGAACTATTTGCGTTGTGTCCGAGTACATTTTTGATTAAAAACTGTTTTACCCTCTAGCTCAACAGTTTTAAAATATTGATATAAGTACCTCCCTACTGTAAAATATATCTCTTCTCATTTGCACTAAAATTACTTCGCAATTTGAGTTTAAAAAAATGTAATTATTGGTCAAAATTGTAGTAGTAAGCTTGCTGCAGATGTTCGTAGACTAGAGCTAATAATAAACTAGATATATCCAATACTCAATAGTAATATGGTGTTTTACTAGTTCAGTTTAAACAAGTACAGTGAGATATTACTAGCTTGTTTACATCATAACCCACATTGCTCTTGACACCGTGGGTTATTTAGCTTATTTACATCATAACCCACGTTATAATAAATAACCCACACGTGACTTGTAAGTACTTAACTCACTCCAGTGGCCTATGAATCCTTTAGCTCACTCTCAATTAATTGGTCACTTTGATATTGCACAACTGTCAATACAAAACCTATGCTTTTTTAGTATTCATTCAATTATTCGATAAAATTTTGTATAGCACGCGTATGTTATTACAAAAAAACGCACTCGAGAAAAGAGCCCTCTCGGGCTGACGGTTTCGAGGGCTCAATTTTTCTCTCCTGAATTATTTGTAATATATCACACTTGTACCATAGATAACTATTACCTTATGGTAATATTAAATTATACAGTTATTTGTTTTCTGAATGTCCTTCAAAATATTTCTTCAAGAAAACCGTTGCGATTATAATACAATAAGTATTTTTTTTGTTTTGCGATGAATATATCTAATTATCTTAAGTGATCGAAGCTTCAGATACAAAAACATCATATGGCTTCGGTTTATCAGATGTTACCAGATGTTTTAGGAAACTAGCTTGACTAAAAAGTGTTCTTGCGCCGTTTTCACCCAAGTTAAAGTAAGTATGAAATACGAAATATTGTGGTCTATTAAAAAACAAATATATTTTTAGACTGCTCGTGAATTTTGGCGTCGTAAGAGGTTTGTATCGTCCGGCTGGAAATAAATAGAGAAGAAAGTAGACAAATTCTATCTTCCACGTTACATTTGTACTTCCCTCGTCTGAAAGACGAAGGAAGTATTGTTTATATTGGAATAAAATCATTCTATATTTTATTCAAGCTTAGGACAAAATTTTGCAGTTTAAATGTGTAAAAATCTAAAAATCGCCTTGACTTGCATTCTAAATTATTAAATATAGTTTTAGTGGATTGAATTTTTTTAGATTTTTTAATTTCGTCCCTTTAATAAGCGACCATCGACTGTTGTACAGTCTTGTATACTCAAGTAAAACATGTAAAACGAATATTTTTATTAAGTTTGATGTAGCAACGCGTAACACGAATGTAGTTACATGCATTTGTTAGTTTGAAAAATTGATTTTACATTAATATAGTGTAATAAAAATATATTAACTGCAATTTTCAGCACCATTATCCACTACTGTTTGCTAACTAGCCGCGTGTTCGAAATTATCGTTTTTATGTTCTTTCATTATTAGAAGCAGCGACCTAGCTTTTTCCATTAAATTCCAATACCCTGGTCAACTTGAATACAAATTAATCTTATAAGTGTTGACAGTGAGCTGTACTATCTATGTGGAACACATATCTTGAGCTGTATATTTGTATTACTTATCTTGCTTAACTTCTCAGAAGCAATAAAATTTGAACTATCGCCGTACTGTTGAAAGATTTTTCGGATAAACCGAAAAATTATACTTTTCCGACGTGTTTTCGAGGCAGCTACAGAATCAAGTGGATAGATCTATATCCATGCAGATTGAAATGCAAGAACCGGCAACAAACACAAACCAGCATTTTTTATACCTAGGAAATACGGAGAAGGAAATATAGTAAACAATAATGGAAGTCGAATGATTGAATTTTGCATTATAAACCAAGTATTATAGGAAACAATCATTTAGACCGTTAAGGAATACAAACTCGCATTTGAAGCCTTGGGGAGAGAAGCAAACAGCATTAATGACTACATGGCACACATGCAAGGCAAACAAAATATGCAATACTAGACACCCAGGCAATAAAAGGGGGCGAATTAAATATCAATCACAAACTACTGGTGACAGATATGAGATTTTACAGCAGAAATCCCAGAAAATAAAAAAAATCGAACAAATGAAAGGAAAATGGTGAGGAAACCACTTCAGATAAATATAAGAACGACTGGAACTATAAGCAATTTAAAAATCCAAACGACAGGAAATCGAAGGACGTAGGCAAATTGTTGAGCCGAAGTATAAATAACCTACTTAACACTTAATAGAAAAAAGCAAAAAGTGTATGCGGTCAAGTCGTAGTCAACACTAGACGAACACGAAGTGGTAGCTGGTAAAATAATGAAGTAAAGCAAAAAGTAAAATAGAAAAAATATCCTTGGAAAATGGGTATAAAACGATCGAGGTAAAGAGGCCGTACAAGAGGCAAAACAGGAAAGTTAGAATAACTTTTACACGGAAAATTCTAAGAAATAATGGAATAAAGCTTTGAAAAACAGCTAAAAATCGAAGAGAAAAGTACTTCAAGCAAGCGTGTGCTATTAAAAACAGAAATGAAACTATAGACACGTAAGAATAGAAATTCTTGAGGAAGCTATGAAAATCATACTGTCAACAAATTAATATTTAAAGACAACAACAAAAGAAAATTGTTGAAAATAAGAGGAAAAACTGTGACAGATGAAGACGGAAGAAAAGAAATATCAAAATCGATGAGGAAGCAATAAGACAAATTAAAGAAAGAGGTGCTTGGAAAGGCATCGGGAGGAGACCCCCAAAATGGAAATATGAGGGAAAAATTAAACAGTGGATCAAATAAATATATTGTGAGGAAGGATAAATGTTTTGGCCTTACCTGGTGGCGAAAGTTGTAGTAGGTATTTTGCCGGCTGGTACCTATCGGCCTAATTGGGCTAATTCGCCGAGAAGGGTCGGGGTTCCAGCTACGCTGAAAAAGAATAAAAAGGAGAGGGCACCAGGTTCTCAACGTCGCTTAATCCTTGCGTCGGACCATCACAAGGCAAATCAACCAGATAAAAATAACGACCAATAATATATCACAACTTTATTTAAATCGGTGGGTACTATAGTGCAATTCACAAGCATGCAGGTATAAATATAGATACAAAATATAAATATAAATATATATACGAATAAATTTAAGCAGGTATACGATCGACAAAACAAACACTAAAAATTATGATCGGGCGCCACAGAAGCAATAACTAAAAAAAAAGTACAATATTTAAATATATAGGTCCCAGAGCGGGCACGACAAGTAATACGTCGGTACAGAGCAATGCAAGTTTATTCTGGCTAACGTTTAGCTCCGAAGGTTAGCTCTAATTGACGTTAAAACGTTACTTAAAAATTTCTAGCTGTTGGAGCAACGTACGTTCAGCATGGCCACACAATAACGTCGTGGTCCCTAGTAATAGAAAGACATCAGGGTATCCATGAATATTTTAGCAAACGCTTGAATCTTATCTTTAACAGTTTGATACAAGCGTAAGATAATTAACCGGTTCGCGGAGATTTGAATTTCAACAAACGGCTCCCGTGAAGAGTTCATGAGCCACGGCCGCGATAAAGTGACTAGTTTTACGTTATAAATTTTTGACCGCAAATAGCGGAGTGCGTGCAAAACAAATAAGTGTAGATACAATTTTTGCTAGTACAGAGGAAGCTACAAAAGTACCGTAACAATATCAACTTGCATGGGATCGCCAACTGATATTAGAAAAATCGGACGAAAACGTGATTGTACCAGTGTACAAGAATAGGAAGCTCAAATTATTGCAATAACTAGCGGACGATATTGCTTTCCTCAGTCATACAAGAAAGATATGCTAGAATATCAGAGAAAAGATTGCGGGAAGAAACTGAAGAAAAACTGCTAACAGTGTTCATACTTCAAAGACGGACACAAGATCATATTCTTACACTGAGAACAACAATAAAAAAATATTAGAAGGAGAAAAGGCACTATATTTGGTTTTTATAGATAACAAACCTATGTTCGACAATGTATCACGATAATACATATATGGGGTGTTTAAAAATTGCACGGCTCTAGGTCAAAATGCACAAAAAACTATGAAGGCGGGCTCTAAATTGTCTGTAGAAAGCTACAGCTCCGAGAAGCCTAATAAAAAACATTGCTATGACTATTCAACACTATAACATATAAGCCAATCACATTGCAGACATTTGCTTTTTTCAACCAATAACAGCAGTATATCACTGAATATTGGGCACCATGCAAAATATTCACAAAACAATGTACGTACTCAAAAAATAAATAGCCTTGTTGCGAAGTATCGTTTAGCAACGATGTTCTGTCCTTAGTGATATCGCTAGGTTACGTAACACTAAACCCCAACAAACTGTGTGGCTTGTTTTAAAAATTTTAAAATGTTGTGTTTTGGAAGTATTCCGCTGAATTTAATTGAGAATGAATAATTATATTAATTGTTGCAATATTTTTCAATAAAGTTAATCGTTATGTATTAATATTGTTAAATAGTCGTCCCAAATACCACTCGAAGTGGATATATATTTTTTAAATATTTTGCCATTTCCATAGAAATTATTGCAAAGTTCACTCAACAAAATCACATTTAAATGTCACTCGCCTTCGGCTCGTGACATTTTTTATGTGATTTTGTATCGTGAAATTTAAACGCAATAATTTACATGGAAACGACAAAATATTTGTCAAAAATATATCCACTGCTTGTCGTATTACCCTTGAGTATATTAAGCTGCTGAAGTCGCGAATTTCAATCTTTAGTTTCGATTTTCTCAAAAATATGCTCAGCGATTCCAAACAAAAGTATATTTTCGTATCTAAGATTTTCGAATATTCAACTAGAAGTGGAAAAAGTGGCGAGAAGGCCTTTCACTTCGTTGGGACATGTTGAAGATAGGAAATAAAAGTAATCGGCGAATAGTGCTGCTAGCAAGACTGGGCTGGAGGGAAGAAGATAAAGAACAAGACCTAGGGAAATATGGGAAGAAGGAGTAGAGAAAATTTCATTGCCAAGAGAACAATTAAAGGGAATGGCGACCAGTCGTAGGCAATATAAGAAATGGACAAGCAATCCTACGTTATGACAAAATGGAATAGAAAATACAGGAATATAGACCGTTATATTTATTTTTAGATAATTTATAATCGAAGTAAACCTGATCAATCAGTCATAATTTATTAACTTTCTACGAGCTCACAATGATTTCGTTCAGTGTTTATAATAAATTTTTAATAACTAAATTCTTATAAGCATATATTTAATATGAGTATGTGGTAGTTCAGGTTTAATGACACTTTCTCCATTTTCTTTGTAGTCTTCGTACCGCATAGAATAAATACATTCGAATCCACATTTTTCAAACATTCTTGCACTGTAATCACTTGTGCAAACACTTCGCATGTGAGTAAAGCCGTTTTGCTTCGCTAGCTCCCTGAAACAGAACTTAAATAATTTTTGTTCACTTTACATTTGAATTACTATTCAGATCATTATCATCATGATTGTCATTAAACTAGAAAGTAATAAAAAAAAACTACATAAAGGTTAGCCATGGATAATAAAGTAAGGACAATTAATTTCTATAATCTTGCCAGGGGCAATGGTAATAGCACTTATTTTATTATTCATGCTCTATAGTATTTTTTATTTTATTATATTTGAATACCGTATATAAAGACAATTACATGGTATGCTGGAGTAGGGTCGACCCTATGCCTTTATTTCTCAGTTCTGGATGCACAATAACTACCCGTACAGTAATTTCCTTGCCATCCAGATTTTGAGTTTTACCAGTTCTAACCGCACCTTGCTCAAAATGCTTCATTAAATTAATGAGCTTCAACGTAGTTGCATTCCATTCAATATTCTCAGTCACATTTTTACTCAATCTAAGGGTACTGTTGAGCGCAACCCCTATTATGCGTCCAGAGGATGTTGTAGCCATCACCGATAAACCTTCATCAATGACATCTATAGGCGTGTATATGCGTTGATCGACCGCCATTTCAGCACTTGCTTTGCGATTTAAACTTTCAGTAATTGGCTCGCGTCCTTGGAAATATTGTCTTACAAACTGTTGAATAGCAGGTTTGTCTTCTTCCTTTATTATTGCAATTTGGGAAAACGTTTTATCGCTTGAAGACGAGGCCATCGTTTTGGTTTTATCTGGAAAAACGTACCTGTTCTAGTATGATATTAGTTTAAATTAAGGTAATTATTCACTATTATTAGAGGAGAACGAACTTACACTGATAACGATAAGTGTTTACAAAACGACCTAAATCTTCGTCTGATAACACAGTTTTTTATCTATCCATGTCTGTAGAGTGTATAATTCGTTGATGACGTAGATACCTATATTAACATAATTTTCTCTGGTTGTATTTTAAAACGGTAAAAGCGATGTGTATATGTTTTAGGCTGCTCAAAAAGCTAGTGATTTCATATCGTGCAGATAGATTTGTGTCGATTTAGGCATGAAAATAAATGGCATTGAACAATTCAAGTTTAAATATGCTGAAATTTGTGTATAAAGCATGCGCACGAATATGTTATTTGGTAGGTTTGTAATATATTGAATTAGCATTATCAATTATTGTCTGAACCAAGTTTTTGCCGTCGGTCATATTTTGATCTAGATCATTTATAATAATAATGTTAAACTTGTTTTCCAAATCTATATAAATCTGTATAATTATTGAATTCAGTACAGATGATCTGTTATACTCTATAAAAATGGCATGGAGCCTAATTTGAAATTCGGTTATTTACATTTTATGCAGTCCTATATAAGCACAATAATGTCAAATAGTAGTAGTAGTAGTGGTAGTGTTCTAATTAGGTATATTTATCTTAACTAATTTTTTCATAATTCTCTTCAAATTTAATGTGGAAGTATTTGTTTCAGCCTTTCACCATATTTTATTCTATTTTTATTTTAATCACATAAACTGTCCTCTTTGCCACCAAATTTGTTACTGTTATACCACTGTTACGAACGTAGAAAGTCAAATATTTTATATTTTAAGAAACGTTTATAATGAGCAGAGAAAATTATTTCATACAACGAGAGAGCATGTCTAAAATAGTAATCAAATATATAACCTCGCATGTTTCATAATTATAAAAAATCTGCTGTGATACTGTCACACAACTTCCGTTTACAGTGATCTTATAATTAGCCAAAAATTTGATTTTTAATTTTTAAACATTTGTCAAAATTTTCAAAAATTACAAATTCTACAAACACGGTAAACACGATAGTTGAAGAGACAAATTTTCTCTAAAATTTTAAGCTGAATTAAAAAATGTAATCATATACTGGGTGTTCTTTAAAAAATTTAAAAAAATTGAAAAAACAAGAGAAACCCATTTTAGAAGTATTCAACTGGAAAATCACCTACCTCACATCAATACACATTAAAAATTTAATCAAAATGTGAAGTTTGAAAAAATCGTTAGAGCCGTTTTTGAAAAAATCGGAAAAAAAACTGAAAAATCACAAGGGTAAACACTTACTTCCGGTTATGTGATTTTCTTCAAAAGCTTGCTGTCTCATCTACAGTGTAAAAAAAACATATATGGAGTTTAACCGTCATACATCTTTTCGTTTTTGAGATAGTCTCTTCCAGACCGACAGACACACACACAAACACACAGACAGAGAAACAGACCAATGAACAAAAACATGTTTTTTGGGTTCAGGGGACTCGAAAACGTGAAGATCTGTTGAAAACTCAATTTCGCATTTTTTGGGTGAATCCAATACTTCCTTTATCGTGTTTTGGAGTTTGTATGCACCACAATTCCGAGAAAATACGCATGTACACTTTTAAAGAAATTATTATTCGGAAATTAAAGAATCAATACAACACCTACGTAATTATTCGAATTTTTACTTCCCTCGTCTGAAAGACGAAGGAAGTATTGTAATCACGAAAAAATCACCTTCCGAGATTTTTACAGATCTTCACGTTTCAAGGTCACTAGATGACGAAAAAGAGGTTTTCTCAATTCCGTCAGTCTGTCTGTCTGTCTGTTCGTCTGTCTGTCTGTCTGTCTGTCTACTGTTGGCAGTATAGCTCAAAAACTATTTGTCGGAGGAAGACGATATATTACATACATATTATATATCTACCTCGCATGAAACCGGTACAATTTCATACAAATATATACAGGGTGAGTACCTTAAAAAACGTTTGTTTATTTCTGTGTTAATTTGGAAATAAAAGGAAGTAATAACTTTCACATAGGTGAGGCTTTACATTTGCCGAAAATAAGACTCAGCCGATAAAGGATAATGTCACAAACGACAAAAATGTTTCAGCCATTACACCGCGCTCTTCATGAGACACGCGCGCCGGAATTTTCCCGAAGAGACATCCGCACATACATCCTCTGCGGAGACTCAGCCAGGATCGAGCATTCTGCAGAGCCGCAGATGCGGCGGGTTCAAATCCCAGCGGGATACATTTTTTTAAATTTGAAAATGTATTTAATTTATTAGAAACGTGAAGATATTTGTACTCCTAACTTAATTTGATTTTTAAAATTATTTAGTGTCACAATGTCGACGAGGGAAGTTCTGCGTAAAGCCCTTTACAGATTTTTTACATTACACTAGATTGAAAGATAGTTATAAAACAAAAGCAATGGCATTATTTAAAAAAGTACTCACACTTAATCTGCTGCAGATTATAACGATGTATGCGGGATGCACTTGATAATGACGGAAATAAAGTTACGACTATAGAATAGTCTGCCTTTTATGGATTACATGAAATCGTATATTATTTTATGAATTCATTCAACGTAACACAGGTTAAAATGAACATAAATTTAACACAAACACTTGAATAATGTGCTCGCTGCAAGACATATGTCGACACTCTACAGTCTGGCGTCGACGAATAAAAATATTCGGCCACAATGAGGCCAGAAAGAGGGGCAGAACTAAACTAACGCGAGCAACTCAAACATCAACATTTTTCATAGTGAGTATCTGTCAGCCTAAGGTGAAAGACGTACCAATTCTGTTAGGAGAAAAATTGTCGCAAGTGGTGCCTTCTAAACTTAAGACAACAGTATAGAACGGTGTAAGTGGAAAATAGAATAGAGAATACACGGTTGTCTATAAAATACAGGCTAAAGCTAACTTTTTTGAGGCTAGGTTAATTGCGACAAGCAAATGGTAAAGTGGAACAAGTATAAAGTATCCAGTGATTGAGAAGTTCACAAACTGTAATAACACAGAGATATGAATAGAAACATCCAGCAAAACGAAACGGAGCGTGACTAGTGATGTAAATTACCCGGGTATTTATTTTTAGGGGTAAATACCCGGGGTATTTACCCGGGTAAATACCCAAAATGGGTATTTAAGCGGATATTTATAGACTTATTTACAAATATTATAAAGTTAATCTAATCAGTATAATTGATTGGTAAGTGAAGGTGCTCTATTCGAATTTTATAAAAATGTTTAAGAAAATAGCTGAACTGAGAACATTTACTGCCCAAAATACCGGTGGGGACATACCTAACTCTACAGAACATGGAAATTCCATGAGTTGGAAAAGGTTCAAATACTATTTGCGATAAGAGTAACCGAAATGGAAAATGCAATAAATACTTTGGTAGCTGGGCAAGAAGTAGTTATTGTACCTACTTGTTTCCTAGCTACCAAAGTAATTATTGCATTTGTTAGTTCGGTTACTCTTCTGGTCTTATAAACCTTTTCCAACTCATGGAATTGCCATGTTCTGTACAATTTTAGGCAACCTGTATATAACAGCAATGAGATAAAATTAATAAAAAACAGAATTCAATGCATGAATAAGAAAGAGATGAACAAAGAAACAAATATTTGAGTAGACTTGACGCTCATTTTAATTATGTCATATGTCAACTAAATATGCATACTAAAATAACTTTTTTGTACGGTTATCTCTTTCTTACTCAAGTATTATGTGCTTTTGTTCATGCTATCTGATTGCTGTTGCATACTTATGATCCCATCGGTATACAGCGTTGTTTATATTATTTTGTGATATTGTTTGCCTTATTTAAAATTGTACTGTTTGAGGCTTTCTCGGTTACTCGAATTATTCTCCTTAGCATAGAATTTCGGCTTAGACCGCGTAGTATTTGTAGATGAACACCCAGCATTCTCTGGCTTAATGTGCCTTGCACCTTGTGAAGTCGAGCAAAAACCCGCGCGATGGCCATGCTCTGTGGTGGCTCGTGTTGTTTGAGTATCTTGAGAAGGAGGATACTTAGGCAGATTTGGCCGTTTTGCTGTTTGTGCATCCATATTCACTAACGTTTCGCAAGACCTTGCAGCTTGCATCATCAGAGTGAAAGTCGCACTGAGTGCGACTTTCACTCTGCTCGACTTCACAAGGTGCAAGGCACATTAAGCTAGAGAATGCTGGGTGTTCATCTACAAATACTACGCGGTCTAAGCCGAAATTCTATGCTAAGGAGAATTATTTAAGATTGTTTAATAATGTGTCTATAAGTACCTATAGATTAATATTAATGTTAATAAATATAAGGATTATTTTTCAAGTTAATGTTATGTTCATTTTTCAAAAATGGAAACAAGTCAGAAAATAATGTACAAACAATTTAAATTATCCCAATCTTCGGAGTCAGCCATCACAATGTTGTTTGTAAACTCTAACAGGCGCAATTTATTGCATCTAACTGTTTATTTCCATAAATTTCGGCAGCCAATGTTTTTTGCCAATAAACGATTAATTTACCTGGGTGGATGCTTATTCAATGTTATTTAAATTGTTATTTTACATAAAATATTCCACTTCCTTTATACCTATGTAGTTTATTTATTAAGATAAGATTATGTGAGTAAAAGTTAGCTTAGCTTTCTAAATATTATAAATTTGATAAATACCCAGTTTTTAGGTATTTACCCCAGGCAGGGGTAAATACCCAGGTAAATACCCACTTATATATACCCTACCCACTGGGTATTTACCCGACCCACATCACTAAGCGTGACACAGAATCAATAAAGAATTATTGCAATAGTATGAAATGAATGAAATAAAAAATTAATGAAAATAACGTTAGATAAAAAGATAAAAGTCATTAGAAAGGAGCAGTAGAAGTAGCAGACGCGTTTGCATAGAGTAATTAAACGACAAGGTTGCCAGTAACAACAAGGTAAAGGTTCAAAGTATTTCAATTTTCTTCTACTGACGGCTAAGATTAAGAATTACGAGATGGGCAAAAGGAAGACTGGGTGGAGAATCGATGAAAAGGCCAGAAAATTTGGAAAAGTACTACCCCGACAGTGATATCAAATAACGTAGTCTTCAGATAGGTACTCTGTTGACTTAGGAAATCACAAAAAATTTGAATAAGAGCGTATGGCGGTGCCAATCGAACCCAGCACCACCCGAATGCTAAGTAGACGCGGTATTGCTGTTTTACAAACTCGGTTCGATAGCAAAGAAAAAGCAAGTATAAATAAAAATTAAAAAGAAAAAAATAGAACAGATCAAGTGAAATATGCAGCCAAAATGGAAACAATAAAAAATTGCATCGCACAAATAATTTCACTACAATAAATCAATAAAAGAATAATAGTAAGATAAGGAAAATAATAAGGGTAATTAATACCAAAAAACATAGCTTAAAAATATAACGAGACTGATCTCAAAATCTAGTGATAGAGACAGCCTACACAATCGGCAATAAATACAGAAAGGGATCCATTAATGCTGGTAAAACGTTAACATTTTCAGTTGGCAGAATGTATTTTCTAATACCTCTTCCTCACTTAAAGCAGACTTGTTGTGGAGAGATTTGCCAAGTGACATAGTGTTGTAATCGGACCTGAAGGATGTAGAGTAAAACTTTGCTGACGTGCGAAATAGGGGACAGCAGTCTGTAGTTGTCGCAGTTGTTAGCAGCACTTTTCTTATGCAGGGGAATGAAGATCGATGTTATTCAATCGTCTCGCCATGCACTAGCTTTTCCAATTATAAGACACAGTCTGTATAGTACTTTCGAGTCAATCAATCCCATGTTTTTCAAGGCTTTAGTAACCGCATCTAATTCCTGACATGCTTCAGTTTGTTTAGAGCGGTTTTCACATTAGATAGGATTATCATCATAATCATAATCATCATCATAACTCTATAATAAAGCAGAACAATTCCCAAGGTCAAACATTTCAACTCGTGGTCTATGAGCAGTTACACTTTTGGGCGTGGTCTTGATATTAGCAGCGTTGCCAGACCTGGTACAATTCTACGAATCTGGTACATTCTGAAACCGTTTCTGCAAAAGTATATTTTTAAAATATTTCTGGTACATTTTCATTCTCATTTATTAGACGAAACTCTCAAAAATAAATTAGCAGATCAGCCAGGCAAAGCGGAATTGGTAGACAAAAATTTTTAATCGTTAGGACGTAACACGTGAAAACGCGCATGCATTCAGCCTGGCAACCCTGCATATTCTGACCCGAGTGGTGCCGATGCCGATCGGTTTCTTTCACGGTACGAAATCTCCCTCCTGCCAAGTGAAACTGTCATGGCTACCAAAGCAGAGAAATCAGTGCGTACAGAATTTTGGCAAAAAGCCCTTGTGTTCTTTGACAAAATGTACTGCATCCAGGATGGTTTGTGAATAATCTGGTTTCAAAGCACTCCGTTGATTCCAATTGTGAGGAAGATAATTGCAATATTTTAATGACATTGCACCATTTTGTAACCCAGGTACGAATTAAAATAAATACAGTGCTGCAGTTCTAATATTAATTTTTGTTTAGGCGCTTCCTGAAGCAGAAGAACCGAAAGTTGTTTAGAATACGCTGCCCAAGATGGGGCCATCAAAATGGAGAGCCGGGCTACAGACACTCCAGAATTCTTTCATTTTATGGGCAATTTGTTCGCCAGTGTGAACGGTAGTTTGGCTTTCAATAAACATGGGAGACAATTGCTGTGGGCTGTAGATGTCAAAGCAGAGAAATCAGTGCGTCCAGAATTTTGGCAAAGAGCCCTTGTGTTCTTTGACAAAATGTACTGCGTCCAGGATGGCTTGTGAATAATCTGGTTTTTTTTTGTAACCCAGGTACGAATTAAAATAAATACAGTGCTGCAGTTCTAATATTAATTTTGGTTGAGGGGCTTCCTGGAGCAGAAGAACCGAAAGTTGAGCCAGTATTCGTGCCAGCTCAGTTTGACCAACTGAAACCATGAGGAAATCCAAAACCACTTGGGCGCAGGGCAGACAAATGTTGCAAGAGACTGAATACGTAACATGAAATTGCCGAAGGGAGTTATTTATTTTATGTTACCATTTACCGAGTCCGATTATTTATAGTATTTTCTGATGACATTACTGGTATCCTACTTTCACCATATTTCCTGTTACACGCTCCTCCTTGGCTGTTACTCTAATTGCCGATTGTGTTATTTTATGAATACCATGACAACAGACATTTTCATATTGCCCATTTCCTCCGTATAGAGAAAATGTGTTCTTTCTGTCACAATTTTTGTAACCTAGAAACTGATTTCTATTCTCGGTTGTGGAAATTTTTTTAATTTTTAACAGTCGTCCTGTTACACGCTCCTCCTTGGCTGTTACTCTAATTGCCGATTGTGTTATTTTATGAATACCATGACAACAGACATTTTCATATTGCCCATTTCCTCCGTATAGAGAAAATGTGTTCTTTCTGTCACAATTTTTGTAACCTAGAAACTGATTTCTATTCTCGGGTGTGGATTTTTTTTTAATTTTTAACAGTCGTATATGTTGTTCTACGAGCGAAGCGAGAAGTATTATCAATAGTAATATAACAAGGGCGAGACATACTTACCTATAATTTTGCACACGGCAAGGGTCGAGTGCTGGTTGCAATGAAAACTGTTCCGAGGGCAGTTTTCAACCAGCACGATCACTCTTGGCGCGGGCAAAATTATATGTAACTGTGTCCCCCGCGTTTATATTTTGAAGATTATTACACAACACACATATACGAATTATGATTTAAAATTGATCTAATAATGCCAACAAACTCAAATTGCGTGTTTCTTGCATTTCTATTTCTAATTATGCCACCATCTACGGGGTTGATAATTAGCACTAGGGAAGCTTATCAAGTAATCAGTTCGGGATTGGTTGATTTTCAAAAAATGCATGGTTGTCATTGGATGATATCAGTCATGTAACAGTTGTGTGTAATAATCATTACACTTGAGGTAAGATACGAAGGCAAGCCAAGTAAACAAACGCAATTAGTCGGTGAATATCACGTGATAGAAGGGCGTTCTGCGGTTGGACCTTGAACACCGTTTATACGCGTCGTTAACCTAGAGGAGGAATGAGCGTTATTTTGTTGTGCGGTAATTTCTTTTACAGCAACATGCGACGGAAGTTTATGTAAAATGCGCACCGGTGTGAAACTGGTTTAGCATGCACCGGGAACTGTCAGAATCTTTGTTTACGTCGCTTGCCTTCGTAACTTGGCTCAAGTGTAGAAACTACCATAAATAGAATGATCATTTTTTGTTAAAATTTATAACATTCTTATGTACTTATTATTAATTACTAACTTTGTCTTATATACTGGACTACCCAACAAAGAAATTTTTTTATCGCTTTTCAATTTGTTGGAAAATATTGATAAAAATTATTATTTAGAATGGAACGTGGAACGTATTTCTGCCATCGATCAATTATTTTTAACGTTATATAATCTGCGTCAGAATCCCCCACATAAAGATTTAGCTCAGCGCTTTAACTGTAGGCAACAGTTACTAATATTTTTTTAACTTGGTTAAATTTGTTACGCGAAGTAATATTTTCCAGTTTAATGTCATCTGTACCATCTGTTAAAGATAATCAAGCATGTTTACCTAATTGTTTTGCTTTCTTTCCGATTACAAGAATGGTATTAGATCGCACCGAAATTTTTTCTGAAATTCCATGTTTGCTTGAAAAGCAAAAAGCGACATAGCCATTACAAGCACCGTAACACTTTAAAAGGTCTTGTGGGAGTTGCACCAAATGGAGTTGTGATTTACTTGAGTTTATTGTATCCTGGTTCCACTTCTGATAAGAAAATTGTACAGAACTGTGGAGTACTTACTATTTTTGAACCAGGAGATTTGATAATTGCAGATAAGGGATTTCTCATTGGCGACATTTTACCGGCAGGTGTTTCTCTAAATATTCCACCATTTTTGTGCCAACCACAGTTTACTCCTTCTCGGGTAATACAAACCAAAAATATTGCTCGTGCTAGAATTCATGTGGAAAGAGCAATTCGTCGTATTAAGGTATACAAAATACTAAATCTAATACCCCAAAATTTAATGAACTCGGCAACCAAAATCTGGAAAGTGTGTGGCGCACTAACCAATTTCCACCAATAAAGGAAGTTGAAACATATTTTGAAGGCGAACAGTAAAAATAGAAATAAGAGTGTTAATTAACAACTGCTTATTTATTTAAATAAGACATTTTTTTATTATTGTATAGTTGTACATTACTATATGTTAGTTTATGTTTACTCAAATATTCGTTTTGTTAATTACAGAACTTAACTTAATAAATAAAAGTATTTACAAAAATATTGCTCTAACTGCTATCTAATAAAAAATTTCTTATTAATAGTACAGCAATATCACGGAAATAAACGGTGAACGTCATCAAATATTTTGTTATTAATTTAAAGTTACCGTTTGATTCCGTGATTTACCTATAGTTACAATAAATATGATTAACTATAGGTAAATCACGGAACCAAACGGTGCACGTCATCAAACAGTAACTTTAAATTAATAACTAAATATTTGATGATGTGCACAGTTTGTTTCCGTGATTGCTTCCCGCGCTGGGATGAGCTCCAGGTCAGCTAAAAGCGCGAAGTTGGAATAAGCCTTCTCACGAGGTATGTATGCTATTTTACTCACAACATAGTTACACATTTATTTAATTTCGACATTCACTAGAGATGAAAGGCATTTTGTATGATAAAAATTCTTCAAAATTTCTATATTTTCTGCCCATTCTTCTTTTTTTGTAACTGGAATTATTGCTATGACTTGAGGAGTCCAGATAACTAGATACTATTTCTTTTTATGTATTTGGTGTAAATATTCATGGTTTTCATTTACCACAAACTGTTGCAGTACCTTATCGTAAGAACAAATATAGCCTTTATCATGTGCAATGATTCCATCAAGTTGGAATTGCGATATTTAAATGGATATTTAACTTCCACAAGCTCTTCTTCGTCTACAAGGCCATCTGGGGTGGCCCCAAGGTATCCACACTGATGGAGCCATAGTCCAGCAGATGTCACAGGAAGTCCAGTTGCTGCCCCAAATGCTTCTATTGCATTATTTTCATGTTCTCGCCCCCACCGAATTGCCTATACTCCATCTAAGTTATATGTGCCTGCATAATAAGAGAACTTTATGAAAAAATGTGAAAAATATTTTGCAAAGCAAACCTGGTAGTTTTTTGAAAAGCGATGCAGGGTACCGATTTCTTTTGCAAGCTGCTAGCACCGTACCGAACGAACTGGCTGTTAAACGAAACCTGCGAATAATTAAGCACAAGGGATTTTTTTACTGCCCTATGGTTTACTCAAATATAGTTATTGCTTAGGAGAAACATTCACTTTTTGTTCAAAATAACTAATTTTTTCAGATATATTTTGATATTCTGCGAAGAAAATTATATAACTAATCTGCGGAACAATAATATCTTCCTGTGCAGTAAGTCTAGGTGCTAGAAGCCAACTGAATCCTACCACCCCTCCAAACGAATCAAATTTTTCTCTAAGCGTTTCGATCTCTTCCTTGGTAACACTTCTCTTTGAAGCCGGACCTGGGCACAACGTCGACTGCCCACAACGTCGACCTGGTATTTTGAACGCCCACAACGTCGACCGTGTCCACAACGTTGACGGAGGTTTGTTGGCCACAGCGTCGACCGTGCCCATAACATCGACCCGTCTTCAGTGACACAACGTCGAACGTGCCCACTACGTCGACCCGTATAAAATGACGCTACGTACATCGCGGCGGTAGCGTCGCCAGCGACATTACCCGAAAAATACTAGACTTCGCAGCGCCGCATCGTCGACTCCAGAACACCTATATGAAACGAGGGACGCAACGTCGACCGTGTCCATAACGTCGACCCACCTTAAAGGACACAACGTCGATCGTGCCCATATCGTCGACTCGTCTTGAGGGACGCAACGTCGACCGTGTCCATAACGTCAACTCATCTGGAGCTACGTCAGGGCTTAATGTGATTTTACCTAAAATGTAATTTTTTCCTATGCCGTAGCTATATTTTGAATAAATTATCGTATATTGTTACCTATTTGACATTTCATTTTATACTAGTCGACGTAGTGGGCACGGTCGACGTTGTGTCCCTGAAGGCGGGTCGACGTTAAGGGCACGGTCGACGCTGGGGCCAACAAACCTCCGTCGACGTTGTGGACAGGGTCGACGTTGTGGGCGTTCAAAATACCCGGTCGACGTTGTGGGCAGTCGACGTTGTGTACACGACTCTTTGAAGCTCGATATTCCTTAGACGGCAAAAACAATTCATCGATTGTTCTCACGTTTTCATCAAGTGCTTTGGATTGTTTAGGCACTGACCAGCTACATGACTGGTCTGTAACTGATGTATTGTAATGGGCAAATAGTGCCAGTGCAGCAACATGATGACATGAAACTTGTCCACGAGGACATGTGCAAGAAGTTGAGGTTATGTTTTTGTCTTCATCGAGGAAGATCTACAAAGTAAAAATATATACTTAGTATTCGTTACTGCTTAGAATCCATCTGAAGCAGCAATCAGTATTTTAAATAATTATACTTTTTAAGCTAAAATGTATCTTACCTGAACATTGTATCGCTTATCTTTCATGCTTGCGTGTACTGTACCATTTACCATTTAATAATGAACAGAAAAAGAAGACACTATTCAATTCAGCAGTATTGGCAGTATCCAATATGAAAGACAGTTGCCTGGAGGCTATCCAAGAATGTCCATAAAACGCTTTCCAGAGGCGAGCGTTTCCTTTCCAGAAACTTTCAATTTGAAAATATATTTTTTGGAACTTTTCCTTATTGCCATTCTCTAGCGTGCTTTTAAAACTTTCTTTAGTGCAACAAAAGTTATTGAATTCGTCCTACATTTTAAATGCGGCATATGCCGCGGGTTTCAGCTAGTAATATCTAATTTGAGACCGTAGTTATTAAGGATAATCTTGATCCACTTTGTTATCTTCTCAATAAAGGCTCATACAGTTCTGCCATCAGACATTAATTGTTTGATATAAGTCATTGATCAAGACAACGTTACTATTTTTAACGGCCAGGTTTTTGGCTTGAATCTTCGAGTTAATAGCTTAACCTTATTAAACAAATCTTTACTAGTATTGCTATTTGCAGCTGACTGTACATTTTTATATATCTATTGAATGTATGTATTTTTATACCTTGTACATAGCCTCTGGATGTGTCTTTTTAACCTATTCTATTGTAGTGTTTTAATTTCTGAATTAACATCGGAAGGTTTAAGCAGTTTGCGTTGTTCTATAATGGTGGGGGTGTCAAGGGTCATCCATAATTGACTTGGAGAGCTGCCTTCATTACTTTGGCTTTCTGTGATGGCTTCGATAATGCAACCTACCAAAGGTTGCCACAGCGTATTTGGATCTTCGTGGATAAGCAAATTTTAATATTTGTTATGTCCTGGTTATATTGTGCATGAAGAGATTGAGGGTAATTGATATTACGTAATGTTTTATGTTCGTACCTATTGCAGTTTTTGAATTTTTGCTGAAAAGTGTTGAAAAATGTAATTAATTTGACTACGATATTTCTCAACAGGTGGTCCAAAGATACAGTCTGTGTGGATGTTGTGAGAACATAGTGTTGATCGTAGAAAAGACATTATCTAAACAGAATTATATCAGACGTTCTCCTCTATTATTTAGATCACCGAGACCAAACTTATCAATAACCTCAAAAATATGATCTTCAGAGTTGTACGTCCAACCTTGCTCATTGTGCTCATCAGTATTACTGCTGCAGTGTTCAGAAATATTTGCAAGGCAGTCTCTAGATTAGTATCGAAACATTTTACTTCATGATCATCATATGCAGATGTTGGGACATATACCTGAATCAAGTTTATTATTATGGGTGCAGCATTTATTCTCACAGATATTATTGTGTCGTCGATGATATTACACACCAAAATTAAATTTTATTATTTTTTAAACAGCTCTATCGTAATGAAGAAAAACTTCAAATCGAGCAATAGCATCAAAATTACACTATTTGCTAGTAGCTGATTACAGCGACTATTTTTTCGCAAACCATTCAAATCGTTCTTCTGCTGTAACACATCTAGCTAACAGTTGAATAGGTGAGCAGCAGTTGTTAAAAATAACAGGACACCCATCTGCAAGCTCCATCAAACCCTATCTACAACTTGGACTGTTTAAAAAATAATCACGCCGAATTACATTCGTGGTAATAATTTTGTTTTATAATTGTAATTAGATTAGCACTCATCTTTGTTGTTATTAAGAAATCCCACTCGTGGACTTCGTTCACTCGTGAGATTTAGTCCACGAGTGGGATTTCTTAATAGCAACAAAGATTCGTGAATCTAGTTAAAATTATCAAAAAATTATCACCACTTATGTAATTACTGCTGAGAATTTTTTAGCTACCCAAAAACCAACTCCGCTGATACTTAGATTTTCGTTGCTATAGAAATACATAAAGTTGCTTTTTGAAGTTGTGAGGTGACCACATCCCCTGTAGTGCCGTTCAGACAGTCCTGTAAAAGCGATATTGGCAGGGTCGTTTTTCAATAAATTACGTTTTCCTGGGATTAGAAGACGTCTCACATTCTACATTGCAAGACTGCTTTTATGGAGATCTTTTCGTGCCACATTAGTAGTGGATTTCTCTTAGGAAGCCTGGTTGGCCAACTCCCTACGCCACCTAGTCACAAGTTTTACACTGCCTCCCTGGAAGGACAGCATCAGGTGCCACCAAGAGAGCGAAATCTAACGGAGGCCTCACTATAGTTCATCTCATGAAGTTCTCCTTTCTCGTTGCTTTCTGTACTATCAAATCTGCCGCCCACTATGGATCGCATGCAATTTGCAGCCCCTCTTGTTAGACAGACGCTACATGCTTTTTATATCAACCCCAATAACAAGCTTTCCGTATCGAAATCCTTCTTCTTCGTCTTTGTTGCCCGTGTGGTCTTCACCCGTAACCCAGGAAAAGGGGCCTTAAACAAGTGCTTGCCTCGGTGGTCAGGGAGTCCTGAAATATGCGGCGAGCAAGGATAATTCACTTCCCTAAAAAGGCCTATCCATAAAGCTACTCTTAATAAGGTATACATATAGAATAATAGAAAGAAGGATATAGTTGCTACACGGTAAATTTTTGTACACAAAAAAATAACAAAATTTAAGTAATTCGGTATTGCTTTACAACACGGCACGGCGGTCCAGGGGTTGTCTCGTTGTGTAGCAAATTTTTTCCAACTAGTTCCTGAGCAGGATTGGGGAAAGGGTTGTCCGGAAGCGCCACTGGTTCGATACGGTCCAAATCAGAAAACCTACAGGTGTCAGTGTAAAATCCGAAACCACTTAGCTGTTTCATAAAAGCAATAAAATAAAGAAAAGTGCCAGAAATTGATGTAACCTAAATTTTTATATTTATAACTCTGCATGATACTCAAAGGGGGCAAAAATGAATCTGCAATATTCTGTAGATCTTAAAGTAGCCGTAAAATTATTAATTAAACTTAGGTAGTTTTAAATATTGTAAAAACTGACATGGTTGCAATAATAAATGGATTAAAATAAACTCTACGATTTTTACTCTCTGGAGTACACGTAACTCAACTATAAGGTGACTTAAAATAAAAGACAGCGATATCGCAAAACAGAAGACTCATCAAATCGCTTAAAGGCCTCAGCTACTAAGACACGAAACCTAGCGAATGGTACCATGCGCCTAAGGTCTATTGCACACTTTGATTGGTGTGTTTCAGCGCTAATAAATAGTTTTCTAGTTTGACTCCAGTACGTTTCCGAGTTGAACGCGACCAAAAGCGTAAATAGAGGTGTCACGCTAGAATTTAATACATCTTATATTATAAGAGTCGATGCCGTCCGTAAGCAGGAGCGCGCACACGTTACATGAACGGCCTGCATGCTAGCAAGTGGCGCGCGCGCACGAATGGCGAGACCGCATTTGTATTCTTAACGCTGGCAGGGCCGGACGTAGGCTGGCTGCCGCCTTGAGCAAGCATTTTTATTGTTAACCGTTTCTTTACGCTGGCCGGGTCAGACGTAGGCTGGGCACGAGTTCTAGTATAAACATATAAACTAATTCCCACAACCAAACGCTCAAAGTGAATACATCGCGGCGACAGCACCAGCACATACCGTAGGTAGAATCCTTAAAATGTCATAAAACTGCACTAATGGTATTTTTAGTTTGAGAACTCATATGACTCAAAACATGTGAGCTTTATATTCTGAAGCTACATGTCGATGTATAGCAGAGCAGCGTCGCCCGAGAAGCTATGGAAGGTGGTGGGCTTAGGGATGCTGTTGAGATGCCGTCCAAGCAAATGTGCAACATAAGGTGTGGCAGGCTTTTCTTTAGTTATCGTACGGAAGAAAGACCGTGTGTCTAAGTCTTAGAAGCAGTTAGAGTAACCGAGGGGCTAAGAACTGTGTAGGAGTTGGTCCTCCAGGTCCTATAGAAGGCGAAATCAGAGCCCAAGGTAGAACATATGCAGAGCATGGCACTAACGAGCCACAAGGTGGTACGAAAAGAAGGCCTAAAATAACATAACATCGAAATCGATGTTCATAACGGGATGACAGAAACGTACCAAAGTTGGAAAGTAGCCACACGTAGGTGATTTCGCAGAAATAATTTCTTATCCTACTATAACCAGCTTCACTTCAGCAATATCACATACAATTTCCTAAGGCTGATTAACGGGATTAACAAATATTCCGAAATTATGATATCCGCATAAAGTGAAAATTCCAGATCACATTCACAGCTCCAGAAGAGACAATATCACGAAATCAGTGCCATAAAATGTCTGCCGGAAATCAATCTATTTTGGAAATTTCGTAGTATTCCCTAAAACTCGAGGATTTCCAAAAATATATCAAAATTTAAAAATGCCGGGGTGCAACCAAATATACAGTCAGGAATTGCGGGTCACTCGAGACATTTCCTGAACTTGCGATCTAATTATATCGAAATGAAAAATTATACGTAACATAGTAACATACTTACAAGGAACCAGCGGGACCCAAACATGACAATGAAGAGTACAACCAGCAAATGAAATTGTTACCAAATTTAACTCGTATACTCCATTCCTAAATTATCATGCAATTACATGGGCACATTTGAGGCGCCGCGCCGGCTAGCTGGAGGTGGTGTGCAGCTATTTACAAGAGGTTACAAAAATGCAAGGTTAAAGATTAAATTTAGATGTTCAAAGCTGAATATCATAACAGGTTGACAAATTAAACTTAGGCAACTCTGAGGAAATTCAATCGAATTGGCCAGCACATACACATAACCCAACAATGTTTAAAAATTAAAACTACAAATAGGTTACATGAGAAATATTTCCTTGGCAGCTCCCGCGGAGAAACTTTTATTCTTGGTAAGACTCCATTGTTAGCTCTAGGCGTGAATACCTGCAGATATCACGTAACCAGCACGTGACAAACACGAGGGGCCGCAGTCAAACTTCCAGCGAGGCTTTGAGATGCAAACCCTAACGAAAACTTGATAGTGAACCCGATACTACCGGTTACAAAACAGCAAATTAGAACGGACTCGAATAAGCCATCACATTAACTGTGCAAACTCTTACCCCAAAGACAGCTCTGCTATGCTTAATTCGCCGAGAAAACACAGCAGACCAGCTTACAAAAACGTCGTTAATAAGCCAAAACCCCCAGGAAGGCGCGGGTTAGACTTCATATCAAACTTCACCATAAGGCAGTAACAATTTTCCAGAAATGTATGTCTTTGGTAGTGTTTAAACGTGCATGCGAGTAGATCCAGCTCTTTCGCCCGTAGTTTATATTAGGACTTAATCCTGTGTTTATTTAATTTTCTTTTACTTGATTTGCGATTTTTATGTGTTTTGAAGTCAGTAGATTGATTTATACAAGATGGCTTTATTGTGCATTGTTTACAGTCAAGAGACCTGTTTTGACAGATGGTAATTTTTATAAGCTACTAACTGCAATGCGTTGCTGAACAGAGGAAGGATACCGACTTTTGACAGAAACGGAAATACCTCAATAATCGACATTACGGCCTGCACGGAAGACATGCAGAGCAGAGTCGAAGATTGGTATGTAGACGTGGATGACGAGAATCTGAGTGATCATAATAGTATATATATAACTCTCTTGAAACAGAGAAATAGAGATAGGACAATAAAAAAGCATGTCGGCGTCGGAAGGGGATGGATTTTCGACTCCAGCAAGACTGTAAACCTTATACAAGAAATCATGCAACAAACAGAAGCATCGACATATGCCAATAGTGAGGAGGAATTATCCAAAATAATACAAAGAGCATGCGAAAATAACTACCGCAAAAAAGGAAGTGGAAAGAAGACAAGGGGAGTACACTGGTGGTCGCAGGCGATCGCAGATAAGCGCAAAGAATGCGTCAACCTGAGAAGAAGATGCACAAGGGCGCGCACAAATTTGAATATTGAAGAACAGGAAAGACAGAGGCTACTAGACGAGTACAAAACCACAAAGAGGGAATTAAAATCAGAAATAAGAAACGCCAAAGGGAAATCCTGGGAGGAACTATGCAAGGAAGTAGAAACTGATGTATGGGGTAAGGGCTACCGCATCGTAAGTGGAAAACTAGGTGCAAGACCTATAGCTGAGATAGATGATGATGAACAACTAAGAATAGCGCACGAACTCTTCCCAACTCACGAGATAATAATGTGGGAGCGACTAAACGTTACGATAAATAATATCCCACAATGCACAATTGAAGAAATTATGAAGGCTGGACGAAAGATCAGAGCCAGGAAAGCGCCAGGCCCGGATGGCGTACCGCCGGATGTTGTCAAAATGATAGCGGAGAGAGCACCAGCGGTGCTCCAAAGGGTATTTAACAGCCTAATTAATAATGGAAGATTCCCGATAAAGTGGAAAACAGTTAAACTTTTACTGTTAGAGAAAATTAACAAGGAAGACGATACAAAAAAATATAGACCACTGTGCCTTTTAAACTCAGTTGGAAAACTGTATGAACATGTAATAAGTATGCGACTAAAAAAGGAGATAGAAGAAAAAGGCGGGCTACATGAAAATCAATATGGCTTTCGTGAAGGAAAGTCGACAATAGATGCGATACAAAAAGTCAAAGAACTGAGTAAGGAAACAGCGAGGCATCCAACTATTAAGTACGCCATATTGATAACCTTAGATATTCAGAACGCATTTAACAGTATACCATGGAAGGGAGTAATAGACAAGCTCAGGGAATTGCAGATACAGGATTACTTAATCCGAATACTGAGTGATTATCTGCAGGATAGAAAGATATATGTCGGTGGTACGAAAGAAATGCCAATGACTTGTGGTGTTCCACAGGGTTCTATTTTAGGCCCGCTTCTGTGGAACATATATTACGATGACGTTTTCAGACTGGAAATGCCAAGTGGAACCACCAGCATCGCATATGCGGATGACCTGGCTCTAGTGGTTAGAGGCAGAGATAAGGAAGAGCTAAAGGAGAACTCCGAGTGGGCGGTGACGAGAATCGAGGGATGGCTGGAGGACAAGGGACTACAACTAGCACCTGCCAAAACAGAAATGGTAATATTAAATGGTAGATATACCATTAAAAATATTAACATAACAATAGGAAGGCAACGCGTTGAAAATGAACCCAGTGTATGATACCTGGGTATAGAAATCGCAAGAAACATGTCCATGGCGGTGCATATACGTAAAAGCGTAGAAAAGGCGGAAAAAATAGTGAACGCACTTAATAGAATCATGCCAAACATCGGTGGACCAAGCAGTGGAAAAAGGAAGCTACTAAGCAGCGTAGCAGATAATATATTGTTATATGGTGCCACAATATGGAAAGAATGGGTCCGAATGAAGAGGTACAAGAAGATGGTAGAAAAAGTACAAAGGAAATACTCTCTTAAAATCGCAAGGGCTTATAGAACGGTGTCAACGAGAGCCATACAAGTGGTAGCAGGGGTAGTCCCTATCCATCTACTGGTGGAAGAGAGGAATTATAATAGAGGCCAGAATACAAGAGCCAGGAAAACAGCTCCGCGAGAAGAAACACTAAGAATATGGAAGCAGGAGTGGGAGGAGGAAGCAACAACTGGAAGATGGACTCAAACACTAATAAAAGATTTAAGTAGATGGATAGAGAGAAACCATGGGGAGATTGATTATTTCCTCTCACAGTTCCTTACTGGTCATGGATGTTTTAAGCAATATCTACATAGAATGGGTATTACAGAGAACGAAAACTGTAACTACTGCCAAAGATGCGACACGGTATGGCATGTAGTAGTAGTAGTAGTAGTAGTAGTTGTGGGGAGACCGAAGTCTAGCAAGTAGGCCACCATAGGCCCTTTTTGTCAACCCCATGCCATCCCCTCAACCGCGTTCATTATCGTCCTCTTCGATGGGCTCTTCTCCCTGCTTAAACCTTCCTGATTTTCTAATGAAGATCAGAATTTCGGCCCAGGATAGGGAGTTCAACTCTTCCATTCGAAGCGTAGGTGCTCCAAAGGTTCTATACCTCAGTCGCTGGTACGGTATGGCATACAGTTAAAGAATGCGTAAGATGGGAGGAAGAAAGAAGGGGAACAATACTGAGTAGACATGATATAACACCTGATAACATAGTAGAATACATGTTAAGAGACGAAGCTGTATGGGAAGAGGTTCATAAAACAATCACCACCATATTGAAGACTAAAGAACAAGAAGAAAGGGAAAGTTAGATAAGCTTAAAAAAATGATTTTTGAGGCTTTCACGGCCATTGTCATTAAGTAACAAACGACTTCCGGGATTGGACCGTGTCATGATTGAGATCGAAGAACTCAACGTTTCGCCCACTTTCGTAAGGGGCTTCATCAGGAGGAAAAAAGGCAAAAGAGCACGGTAACTCAACGTGTTAACCACGCCAGAGGCGAGTTTCGCCTCTGGCGTGGTTAACACGTTGAGTTACCGTGCTCTTTTGCCTTTTTTCCTCCTGATGAAGCCCCTTACGAAAGTGGGCGAAACGTTGAGTTCTTCGATCTCAATCATGACACGGTCCAATCCCGGAAGTCGTTTGTTACTTAAGCTTAAAAAAAGCCTGATAAAAAAAATAGTATAAGAAAAAGTGTAAACAGAAAGGAAGACACAGAGAGCAGATACACAAGGGATAGCGTGCGATGAAGAAATGCCTTAAAGGCGGTGCCGTCGCGGCTATTGAAAACAGTAGGGGTGGGGGGGGGGGGGGTTTAGCAGGTAGGCGACTGGTCGACATTGCCAATTGAATCCGGCACTCCTGGAAGAAACGTCCAGGGTCTTTAGAAGATTTCCCCTCCTACACGGCAAAAAAAAACTGCAATGCGTGAGGACAGAAATCCCATGAACTGTTACAGTAGCTAAAAGCTAGTGCTTGGCAAAATAAAATAAAAAATAATGACGACGTTTGTATACTAAGACTTTCATCAAGGAGACCAGATCGATTTTGTATAAATTATGTACGTTAGTTTGAACAGTTAAGCGAAATAAAGTTACTTTGAGCGTTCGGCAGTTTCTGCTTTCACATTTTCGTAACTCAAGGACCTAATATTTGTTAAATTGAAATTGAACAAATTTGATTAAACGATGTTAAATTATTTCAACAAGTTATGTAAAAGTTTCGTAAAGATCAATTTATTAGTTTTGTGAAATACATTTCCATTATGTTTAAAAAGTGAGTGATGTAGATTACTTAACTGTTAACAATTGATACTTTCTTCATATTTCTAAACCTATTTTTAAACTCAAATCACAGTACTAAAAATATATATCAACAGGAAGCCATTTATTAAAGTTACATACGTATAGTAAACTAAATTCTTAAAAGCATCAGCTTGATATGAGTATGTGGCGAATCGGGATTGATAACAGTTTTTCCATTTTCTTTGTAATCTTCGTATCTGATAGAATGAATACATTCAAATCCGAAATTTTCAAGTATTCTGGCACTGTACATACTTGAGCAGGTGCTTTGAATATAAGCAAAACCGTCCTGTTCAGCAATGTCCCTGAAACCAAAATAACATTTATCTTAGACTATTTTGGGAAACTGTTACACCTACCTAGTAGATTTCCATAATTCTGATCCTATACCCTTGTTTCGCCATTCAGGATGAACGGCAAGTATTGAAGCAGTCATTCTTTTCCCATCCAAATTTCTTAATTTTCCAGTACTAATAGTTTCTTCTTTCAGCCGCTTTAACAAGTTAAGAATTTTCTTAGTATTTTCGTTGCACACAATAGAACTTTCAGCCGCATCTTCACTTTTACTAAAGGTTTTATTCAAGGCGACCCCGACTACTTCTCCTGAAGAAGTGGTAGCCATCACTGAAAGGCCTTCGTCGATCACGTCAACGGAATTATGTTCAGCTTCCTGGACGGAAGATTCGGGGTTAACCCCCCGATTTAAGTATTCACTAATAGGTCCTTTGCCAAAATAATGTTGGTTTAAAAATTGTAAGATCCGCTCTTTATCTTTTTCTTTTATTATATCGATTTGAAAGTGTTTCTCTGAACTTGAAGCAGATGCCATCCTACAGCCGAGTACCAAGTGTAAAGTCTGGAAAAATATTGCACTTATTAACTACATAATAATTCGCTTGGAACTTGCTTATTTATTCTGATAAGAAGTTAAGTGTTTACAGTACAACAGTAACATTCAGATAAATTACATTTAAACATTTCATGTCTAGCGAACGATAAGCAACTTGTTAATCTAGACTGAAGTTATATCGGATAATCAAATATTGTGTCAGAAATTATAAATGAAACAGTGACCAGTTACTGCAAATATTTAAGCTTTCAGCATCTTAATACTGTAGATATTTCTTGTTGAACCTTTCAATTTTAAATTTGATCATAGTTATTTACTATACAAGTGGGATTATTATGGTGGTATTATTAATATACGTGTGTGTAAGCACACAAGTATATTAATGATGCATTATCACATTAAGAGAAATGACAGATCTGTCATTTTCAAAAATACTTTAGTATGCAAATATCATTATGTCATTCATTTGGCATTATTTCAGTTAGGTAATAAAGCCATTACACTACTCAGTTAGGTAATGAAGCCATTACATAACTGACTAATGTAATGAGCTTCATTACTTAACGGAAATAGTGTCAAATGAGGGACGTAATGAGTTACTTATCCCACTGGAGTAGATAAAATAATTTAAAACAATCATTAAAGTATTAATTTGTTTAATGTAACGCATACAGTATGCTCGTATAAGCTGTCTAGTTGTATCGCAGGAACTTGCCGAAGAACTTATTTCACCTTATAAAATAATTCTTTAGTACTTACCAATAATTTAGTTTTTTCAGAAATAACAGTAAAACTTCAGTTCGAAATGATAAAGCAAAATATGTAGAAGCACTATGAAAGACTGGTTATATTGTTTAAAAACGTTATAATTGTATATTGTGTTTCAGGAGCAAAAGTTATACTTTGTAATTATGGCGTGCCTGGACGGTTTACCTGCCTAGCTTGCTAGGCAGAAAAGTCCAGCCGAGCCACATAATAGCTATTTAAGTAACAAGGAATGTAAGGACCTATTAACATTTAAGGTAGGCAAGTACAAGCCAAGGCAAAGTCGCGGCTTGTTGCCTGCAAAAATGTTAATAGGCGATACATTCCGAGTTATCTTATTATATTTTTCCCGCTGCTTATCGAAATTTTCCTAGATTTTTGAAAAAATCGTTTGGTTTGTCACCTGTCACCAGGATTAATTTTCGTGAGTCGTGTTACCTGTGAGTGTCACATGTCACATAAACACTTGCAATTATAAACAAAACGTCTAAGTCTGCATCTTGCGTTGCTAATTTTATTATCCTAGGAACTTAATAATAATATTAAGTTTCTTTGTCAACGGAAAGCAGCAAAAAAATATAAGCACCGATTTACACGTTTTGTTACTAAAGCTGTATAACTGACTTACATGTTCAGTAGCGGTAAAAGATACTTTTGCTCCGAATAGCATATAGAATTTTTTTCAGACGATGATAACAAATTATTTAGGAAATGTTAAGAAGCCAGGATTTATTTTAATGTAGAAAACTAATAAATGTAGCTTGATTTGGAGAGCGTTATTATGACTTCACTATAAACAACGTTGTGGCAATCCGCTTTAATTTGTAGAGATTTTGTAAGTATATTTTGCAGCTTTTAAAATGTCAAAATAAGAACCTGATCAGTGTACCCTGCCTGAAGTAGCAAAGACCGCGAAGTTAGGAATTTCAAATGATTTAGCTAGTTTACTTTATCTCCGTTCGTCAGCGGAAGTAGTAACTTTATTTGCTGCTAACGAGCGGAGATAAAGTGTTTAGATGCCATAGAAATGAAGTGACACTTTTAGCATTATTAATCCAGCAGTATAATGTCACATTAAACTTCCGCGCCGTTTGAAGAAAATAATATATTATGTTATTATAAGCAAAAGTTACACTTTATGTGGCGAAGTTAGACATATTATCTGCCCCTCGCAAGCTGGGCAGATAAGTACAGCCGAGCCACATAATAGTATATTATGTTATTAGGAGCAAAAGTCATATTTTATGTGGCGAGGCTGGACGGGTTATCTGCCGAGCTTGCGAGGCAGATAAGTACAGCCGAGCCACATAAAGATACTTTTGCTCCGAATAACATGTAGTATTTTTTCTTCAAACGTTTTTATAACAAATTATTAACAACTTTGTGAACAAAATTCGAAGAAAATTATTTGATCTCGTCAGCGGCAGATAAAGTCGTCAGCGGCAGATAATATTATCTGCCGCTTGGCAATAAAGTGACAGTTTAGCATCATCAATCCACCAGTATAATGCCATATTTTACTGCCGTTTGAAGAAAAAGATACTTCATTTGAAATCGGCATTAAAGTAGCTCGAAATCGTCATTAAAATACGAGAAATCGGCATTAAAGTAATCCATTGTTTTACGACTTTTTGTAGGCGGCGGGGCGATAGGTAAACGTCAACCGACGTTAACATAACCTAGAAATGTTGGTTAAAATGTTGTCATCACGATTTCTCGATTTCAAATTAAACGTAATTTACTCCTCGGCACTGAAGTTCTTTTTTATCCTTCATGTGGTTTATTTGCCTTGGCCCGACGGGCCTCTGCAACTAAATCCACATTCGTGATAAAAAGCTAAACTTAAGTGCCTTGGAATACAAACTACTATTTGCTCCGAATAACATAACATATTATTTTCTTCAAACGTTGATAACAAATTATTTAAGAAATGTTAAGAAACCAGCAATTTTGAGGTAGAAGATTGGGTAGACTGATAAATGTAGCTTGCTTTGGAGAGCGTTACTATGACGTCACTATAAACAACGTGAGCAAAATCTAAAAATAAGTCGTCTGCCAGTTAATCCGCTTCAATTTGGAAGGGAATCTATAAGTAGCTATAATTTGCAATTATGTACAAGTTTCTTGAGTAAATATTATTTTTGCACTCCTCTATTAAAAATCAAGTGACTACGCACGGAACCAACGATCGGAAACGTCAAATTTACAATCATTCTCGCATTTTACCGCACTAGTGCTTGCAACGAGCACAGAGATTTTTCTCGTTTAAAAAATGGTTTTAAAAGTAGATTATTGTATCAAAGCCGAAGTTTATAATAAAAAAATGCATTTTACAACTTTTATTAAGATAATACAGCAGAAATACTCTCAAAATAATTAAAAATCATTGCAAGCCAAGTCAGCGCCATCTGTGAGAAATTCTATAATACAGTCCTGTCACTCGGATTTCCACCTAACCAAAAAAAAAAGTGCAAACGAGGTACCCAGGTAAATACAAAATCATATAATATTAATTATTGTTTTCTTTATCATGGTTATAAATGTTTATATTTAATGTGCAATTTTGGCAGGTAGAAATAGAAATGCCCGGACATCTTACGGTGTTTTCATTTGTAAGGGCCTTACTTATATATGCATTAGCGATATGGCTAGTATTTGACCCTGAGAGACCTGACTCGGACAAAGTTTCTGCCACTTCTGCGAAAGCAGTGCCCCGTATACTCGTGAGGATTTTGCAACTTTAAGTAAGTTGCAATGAAAGATGGTACTTTCCCAATAGTATTTACACCAACAGGTAAATTGACACATTTACCAGAACGGTATGTAAGGAAAAATCTGTCATTATTTTTGACTAACAACCTTATTTTTAAAAACTGAGTAATAATTTCAACCCATTCATTTTTCGTTATAGCAAATTCTCTTTTAACATATGTTTTTGTTTCAGGAACAGAAACTAGAATGATATCATCTTTAAAAACAATATTCTTAATCAACATTCCAGTTCTCCTCTGCGGCATGCTCCAGAAATGCCAATAACCAACACTGTCTGTAAATGAATGTTAGATGTGAGGACCATGTTCAAATAAATAAAAAATAATTACCTTCATGAGTAAATATTCTTTGTTTGGTGCATTTATTAAGAATTTTGTGAGATGTTCATCATCAAGAACTTGAGATTTCTTAGGACAACGATGTTCGGTTTTCCTTTTTAAAAGGGCTATTAATTTCGGATATTTTGAAATGTCAACATTATTTTTAATGTTTAAACAAGACTTTAACATGCTGTATATTGACCATAAAGACTTCTTATGTTCGCTTATTTCTTGGAAATAGGCCAGTAAAACATTTTCAGTGTGATTTTTTATTTTTTTCACTTCACACCATTTAACATATGAATTATATGTATTTTCATACCTATGTCGTGATTTTATTGGCAATAAATTATTCACAGCTACATTTGCTGTGTTTCTAATTTCGGGTGGTGTACATTCCAAGTCTTCTTCGTCCGAAAACATGTTTGAATTGTTCTTTTACTCAAAAGTTTGTCGACCAAAACTTGACAGTTATTTAAATGATCAGATAGTTACCTACATTATCGACATCAACGCACTTGATTTTTTTTGACAAATTAAAGGCGAATAATTTCTATATTTACATTTTTCGGCATTGTGGAGGATCCGTGCAAAAAATAATATACAAGACACGTGCGGGAACAGTTTTGCTTTATTCGTGCGAAATTCTTCAACTCGTGCGCTACCGCGCACTCGTGTAAAAACTGTCGCACTCATATGCAAAACTGCTGTTTCCGCACTTATCATGTAAATAACTTTATCTACTCCTACTGCACAATGGCTATGAATTATGATTCATAATTCACGGTTTGCAGCCAATCATAAAATTCTATTTTCATTATTCAATAGTTTGCAAATTGCAACCAATCAGAAAATTCTATTTTCATTATTCAATAGGTTGTAGCCAATCACAAAATTCATTCTTATTATTAAATGACTTTTGAAGTTAACAGCTGTCACAAATGTCATAATTCTGAAATATGAACACAAGGCTCCTATTGCATAGGAGTAGACAAAATATCGTATTATATTCGCGATTATGGCCATTATTCACTCAGATGACTTGCGCCACGCGCCTTCGGCTTGTGGCGCAAATGTCATCTTCGTGAATAATGGCTGTCATAACCGCTCATATAATAATATACTAATTATTCATTGTAGCTTTGAATATGTCAAAAACTGATGAGTGTACCCCACCTGAAATAGTAACGGCCGCCAAGACGGCTATAAATGATTGGTGCTTACAAAATCGCCCAATAATTATCAAGCTGCATATTCCGGTTCAATAAACTGGTGTGAAAAGAAAATGCAAAAAGTTATTTTTACTTCCTTTTACGAAGAAGTATTTGATTCACTACAAAAATTCGATATTGAGTTTTAAACAAATCTTCACGTTTTAGAGTCTCCTGAACCCAAAAAACATGTGTCTGCCTGTGTGCCTGTGTGTCTGTCTGTGCGTCTGTGAACAGAATATCTCAAAAACGAAAAGAGGTATGAACTTGAAACTTCATATATAAGTTTTGTATACTATCTAGATGCTACATCAAGCTTTTGAAGAAAATTGCATAACCGGAAGTATGGTGTTCACTCTGTGTGATTTTTCAGTTTTTTTCAATTTTTTCAAAAACGGCCCCAACGATTTTTTTCAAACTTTACATTTTCTATATGTATTGGTGTGAGATAAGTGATTTTCCAGTTGAATATGTACCTCTAAAATGGGCTTCTTTTGTTTTTTGTTCTATTTTTTAATTAACGCCTATTTTAAATAAAACATCCGGTATATTATTACATTTTTGAATTCGGCTTAAAATTTTAGAGAAAATATGTCTTTCTCTATTTTGTACGGTTTTTGTAGAATTTGTAATTTTGAAAATGTTTGACAAATGCTTACAAATTAAAAATAAAATTTTCGGCTAATTATAAGATCACTGTAAAAAGAAGTTGAGTGCGTGTATTACACCACAGTTTTTATATTTGAAAACCTATATTAAAAATTAAGAGTTCGTCATTATGGTCGAATTATTCAATGATTAGATTTCTAATTTTAGTCACCACTCCTCTGTATAAAGGATGGATGAAGAAGAAGATCTCTAATGAATATTAAACACAGGATAGACATTAGCCAGTTCTCAATTTCGTGCGTTTCTAAAAAACAAAACGAATGTTTCACTCCAAAGAAATCGAGAGTATTCACGAAAAAGTAATTTGATAAATTTTTGTCTGATGCCTCTGATCAACAGCTCTTCGAATTGAAGGTAAAATAATAGGTAATTTACAAACAGATTTTTTGTATTTTATATTTTTTAGATGATGTTGGTTATTGGAATATCCGGGGGTTGTCGTTGTGTCGAAATAGGACTGAGGACTTTGAAGACTTGGAATCTTTAATTCTGGTAAAAAATCGAGACAGTAAGACAAAAAAACTCGATAATTTACTATAGTCGGAGATAAAATCCTAGATATTTACGAGAGGTACAGCTGCGAAAATATAAAGCGGGACACTAAAATTTGACTAAGTTAAATTGTCTGAATGAATTCATTGTTGGTGCTATCCCAAGTTGCCTATATTGCATCAACAAGTTCTTTTTGGTTCATTGATATGTGGTAGATAGGATTTCATGAACAATTAGGAAGGCAAAATTGCAATATTCAAATTGTGAAAAATTGTCTTATATGACTTGTCCCGGTTTATGTTTCCGCGACTGTACATTTTATTGGCTCCCGAAAACATGGAATATGCTCGATTTAATAAAATATGTGAATGGAAAATGCCAGCGGGCAGTGAAGGGGTTGCATAAAATTGATGGTGTTTCAAGGAAGGTGGCGTTCTTTTCAAACTACCTATACTCTATGCACTATGGTTCCGGATTGTCAAAAATGACGTTTTATGGTAGCACTGTTGAATTTCTATTGGTTTTTTTTTTGTTACTACTAGGTTGGACAATGCAAAAGAATAATTTTGAAAATTTGAGTTTTTGTTACCTGGCAACTTTTATTTATTTTTGCTTAAGTCAGTGTGAAATATAACCTATAATTTATAGTTTTGACGTTAGTAGCTCAATTAATTGTTTCTAGTTACCCATAGCTTGATTTAAAAGTATTAACCATGATATAAAGGATTGTTTTTAACTGGATTTTGACATTGACAATCCGGGACTATAGGAATAGAGTATAATTGCAGCGAAAATACAGGACACCCTTGTAGACGAACATCAGCAACTACTCTTTGATGGTGATATGGAGGGAGGAAAAATTCTACCATCGCTGGGGGCTGTATAGAGGAATCTCTTACTCACAAGCAAGACGTGGCTATGACAATTTTGTCCCCAAATACCAAAGTTATGATCCCTGAGGTAAATGCACTGGGTCTATCAAGAAGTCCGGCCGTAACCAAAAATGATTCAAGTTCATCAAGTTCAGCCGTTACTGAAGAAATCGCGGATTTAACATCAACATTCATCGAATTATGTATTTAATTTGATTTTTTATAAATATGTACGTTTAATTTAATAAATGATTTTTTTTAAAATTTGAGTTATGAATTTCAAATGATTTAGCTAATTTACTTTATTTTCAAAAGTCATATATGTGACAACCTATGTGACTTGGTTGACAAGGTAAATGCGTTACTTTTATGCATAGGTATCCATATATATAAATAGACTTGTCCGTCCGGGACGCTGTTTCAGCAGCCAAACCGTAAGAGATAGAGAAAAAAGTTATTAACGTTATATGTTTGGAATGGTCATGTCAGGTCAGGAACCGAATTTCAGTCTCTAACACTAATTATTATCGTAATAATTATCCTAATCCTAACTTTTTTTGTTAGATCCTAGGCAAATTTTATCAAGGCGAATGCGACTGGTAGTTTGCTACCAACAATGACGTCATATACGTACGTGTGGTGAATACGCGTTATATTTGCAAAACGGTCTTTTTTGTTTTATTAAATGAGACATTTGTCTCACTGGACTGCTAGTAATAGTATATTACAAACGAGGTGGGAAGTGTTTCATTCCTGTCGAGAGATTAAGTAGTTAACCGGGACGCGCAGCGTCGAGGTAAACTTTATCTCGAGACAGGAATGAAACTTTTCACCGTGATGCTGTCGCGATACGCCTAACGTCGGGGTTCTGAGCACAGCCAACAAAGAACAAGTTGCACACTAACTTCAGTCTCTACCAACTTCTTACGAGAAATTAAAAAACGCAGTAGCTTAAATACATTTATTTAAAACTACCCTTTAGAAGCCGACCGCTTCGTTTCACAGTTTCTTAAGATCTGAATATTTACAAGAACCCGCTTTTACGGGGAAGCATCGTACATCTGCATTCCAGATGACCCTGCTGGGGGTGCGTTTTGCACGTCCGCATTATTTACGATACTACCTGCACTAGTTCAGCCACAGAGGCACATAATACAAACGATCCTGGCCGCTGTGTACCAAAATCCAAAACATGAAATTATATTCTACGAAAATAGCATTTAAGTATTTACATTTTATATAATAATTACTAATCTAACTTCTGTTCTCACTAACCGTGTAATGTATATTGTATACGAGAACGCATATCACAATACTGCGTATTCGCAATCATCTAATTTTAAAAATAACCACAATTGAATTCTGAATAATAGATATCTTGATGTAGCAAATATGTTTGTTACCATGAAAACAACCCACTCAATATTTTTGTTACCATGAAAACAACCCAGTCTTCAGGTATGTAATATTTTTTGGGGTATGTAATAATTTCCCGGCTAGTTTCAGTAATAATCTAGTTCCCAGCTGTTGACATGTCATGAAAATGACACATTACAATGTGATTGCGAATAAAATTATTCATATTCTAATAATGCAGTAATCACCATGGTTTCTGTCAGTTTAATAATGACAAAAATTCAACCGTCAAAATTTAACCGCAGTTAAAAATGTGTCAAAATTTAATCGCTTGTGAATAATTTTAACATGATTATTAAAGGTGCTTCACCAACTGAAATTTGTCTATTTATTCAGGAAATAATCACGCTGAACATCCTGCGTGCATGTAAACTAGCCTGAAGAAATGTTGACGATTTTCTGTCAGAAAATTTTGCTCTGAAGAAATATATCTCGTAAAATTTTCACCCCAAAATCTTGTTGGCCAGGAAATTTACTTGACAAATTTCTTAGTAAAACATGACAGAAAAGGTCAAAATTTAATCGACTATTTTAATGAACTTGGGACATTACTGTTGATTATTTTTACGCCGGCGGAGTAAAAGTACTTCAAAAATTGATTAGCTTCCGAATGTTTTTGACATTAGCCTTCTTGATTGTCGGGAACCGACGTAGACTTAAATTCTCGATAATCATAATTTTTTAAATATAGATTTATTTATATTAGTTTGGGCGTTTGAAAATAAAATAGCATATGCTATTCGGAGCAATAATGACCGATAAAAAGATAACAAAAATGAGATAATCGGTATTGCTTTAGAAATGGTGGTCCAGGACTTGTCTCGTGGTGTTCCTTAGAAGGATTTGGGGCAATGGGGGGGGGGGTTGTCCGGAAACACCACTGGTTCGAGACGGTACAAACCAGAAAACCCTAAACCACTTAGCTGTTTCATAAAAACAATAAATAAAGGAAAATGCCAGAAATGTATGTAACCAAATGTTTATTTACAGTATATGCAATTCTGCATTATATTCAATAGGGAGGAAAAAACGAATCAGTGATATGTTATACTTACGTATTTGGAATTAGGATTGTAAGTTTAATTTAATTTTAAGTATAGTTAAGCTTAGTAACATGGTTGTTAATAATAAATGGAGTAAAGATTTTTTCCAATATTGTCTCGAGCACACGTAACTCAACTACCGAGCAATTTAAAACAAACGCGCTGTGATAGCGAAAGACAGGAGACTCATCAAGTCGCTTAAACGAGAAATCTCGCGAATGATACCATGCGCCCAAGGTCTATTGCACACTTATTTAGTGTGTTTCAGCGTTAATAAATAATAGTGTCTAGTTTGCTGCAGTAGTTCCTCGCATAAGTATTAATTTTTAACTTTGCGGAAGGCGACGATTCCGCAGTTGGCCGCACTAAAAACGATACCAAAGTTGCTACTCTAGTATATAATACATATAAAAAGAACTAAACTAATTAACTAAAACTCAAGCGTTCAAGGTGAACACCTCGTGGCAACCGGTTCCCAAACTCTTCTACCATCAGCTAGAAATTCTCCAACCAGCACAAAGCATAAGTGGAACGCTTAACATTTCATAGAATCTGCACTAATGGTATTTTCAATTTGAGAACTCATATGACTCAAGACACGCGAACTTTATAATCTAAAGGTAGCTGTTGATGTATAGCAAAGCACCGTCGTCAGAGAAGCTTGCAGTGTGGTGGACTTGGGGATGCTGTTGAGAGGCCGTCCAAGCAAATGTGCAAAATAAGGTGTGGCAGGATTTTCTCCAGTTATCGCACGAGGGTAGGGCCGTGTGGGTCTCAGTTCTCGGGTTCAGTTAAAGTAACGGAGAGGCTCAGAACTGTGTAGGAGTTGGTCCTCCAGGGCCTATAGAAGGCGACATTAAAGCCCAAGAAAGAACATATGCAAAGCGTGACACTAACGAGCAACTAGGGTGTTCGAGAAAAGGCTTAAAATAACAGAACATCAAAATCAATGTTCATAACGGAACTACAGAAACGTGCCAAAGTTGGAAGGTGGCTACACGTAGGTGATTTCGCAAAAATAATTTCTCATCCTAGCATAACCAGCTTCAGTACAACAATCTCATTGAAGTACTTCTTCTTATGAAAGAATTTTGGACTTTTTTGGGATATGATTTCTTGCGTTTTGTTTTAAAAAAGCCGCAAGTTTTTTAGATTTACTAATGTCAACGAATGTTTTTGCCGAAAGGGTTGCTTTTACCGTGGAATAATACGACCACATCGAAGAAGGAGAACAATCTTTCGATAAATCGGAAAAATACGGCAGTAAAACGTTTTCACTATATTTTTTAATTCCGTGTTTTTTGCACCAATCCATGAATATGTCATACTGACGATTGTATTTTTCGACTGATTTTTGTGGTAGAATTTCTAAACATCTCTAACGACTTCTTCTGAATTTCAGGCGGCGTGCACTGAATATCTTCTTCCATTACTTTCTATAAATAATTCGCGACAAAACTTTTACTATTGGAGCCGTGACAGCGGCAAACGATTTTTGTTTAATGTCATACAGTCATGGCTATGTTGATAAATATTAGCGGCAGCTAAAGTGCTTGATTTTTAAAGATACAGTGTTTTTTTACTTCCGAAAATCGCTATGGTAATGCATGGCTCTATTGACGGTTAGCGATAATAGTATGTTGCACAACAAGTTTAAAAAAGTAAAGTTTTACTAAACGAATCAAGCTTGATTGAGTACGAGCGAGTGAAGCGAGCGAGAAACTTAAAAAGCTATATAAGTTTAGTAAAACTGCTTTTCTTACGAAGTGTGTATACTAATTCCGCATTTTGTATTAATATTTATAAACAAATATTTATATAAAAGCATTATACCACATGTTGATTAAAACAGGCGGCTGTAGAAATTCAAACGTATGAATAATATGTTGGTGGCACTGTAAGTTTATGTCAAATTTGAGGTTATCAAGTTAGGTTGTCGGTCAGTTTTGGCACAGACTGACGCAAAACTTAACCTACTAACCTCGAATTTGACAGTGACATTACTATATAGTAAAGTGACATTTCTATGCACCAAAGTGCCACTTTATTAATCGATTTTGAATTTAGTAAAATAGCACATTATTATACAAAATGCGAAAATAGCTATTTATGCAACCAGTGCTAAAAGTCGACTTTTATGCGCGAGACATGAAAATTATGAAACGAAGCCGAAGGCTGAGTTTCATAACATGTCTCGCGCATAAACGACTTTTAGCACGCGTTGCATACAATATTTTATCTACGACCTTAATTTTACCGTTATTAATCCATAAATATCGATTTAAGAAAGGTTCGCATCTGCGACGTTTTTAATTTATGTCATAATGAATAGTAGGCCTGCGCCGCGGTGGCGATTGTTTGGCCACGCCCGTGCTGTCAAGGTAAGTTACGAAATGTAATTATTGATACTCCACATATGGCTGTATTCATTACATAACGCTTTAATTATTTCAAAAACGCTTTACCTGTAACGCAAGAAGCAACTAGAATAGCTTTACAACTTCACTTGCAGTTCGAAATTGTAGTTTTGAACCTCGCTTCACTTTTAGCACATGTGCTAAAAGTAAACAGCTGATTTCTTTAAACACGGTAAACTATAAAACGTCACTTTTAGTGAAACAAGCTAGCGCTAAAAGTCCTACTTTTAGTAGTGGTCGTAGATAAACATATTTATTCAACATAAACAAAGATAATAAAAAACCAAAAATGACGATGCAATAATGCTACACAGCAAGCCAATTTAATTTTTTAATATGGTTTGATACTTCCTCTTGCTTTTATAACCACTTACATATTTTTCATCGTTTCCTGGATGATGTTTTGAATAAATACTTTTTGAATATTATCTTATTCGTCGGTTAGCTATTTAGTTCTAACATATTTTCCGAAGTCGAACTATAAATGTTGCATTGTATTCACGTCTAAACTGGGAAGAGAAAATCCATAACTGTTCATTATACCGGGTGGACATAAATATCTGCGATCCCGGTAGCTATAGAATTAGCTACTTATAAATGTTGGTTAGCATCATATTTCAATTATAATAATAAATTATAGAAATGTGTCATTTTGACACTTAGGAATGTCATTTGTGATGACATGAATGATATTTGATATTTATTTTCTTCTTCTTCTTCTTGTTTTGCCTCTCCTTTTACTGAAGGTTGGCGATCATTACAGCTATTTGCACCTTAGATATGGCTGCTCTGAATAATTCTATGCTAGTCTTTCCGTACCATTCGCGTAAATTTCTTAGCCAGGATGTTCTTCTTCGTCCAACATTTCTTCTTCCCTGTATTTTACCTTCCATAATCAGTTGCATTATTTTATATCTGTTGTCAGATAGTTGGATTCATGATTTTTACTTCCTTTTACAATAAAGGAAGTATTGGATTCACCCCAAAAATTCGAAATTGAGTTTTCAACAGAACTTCACGTTTTATAGTCCCCTGAACCCAAAAAACATTTTTTTTCATTGGTCTGTCTGTATGTCTGTCTGTCTGTGAACAGAATATCTCAAAAACGAAAAGAAGTATGGCGTTGAAACTTCATATATAAGTTTTGTGTACTATGTAGATGCGACAGCAAGCTTTTGAAGAAAATCGCATAACCGGAAGTATGGTGTTTACTCTACCCTCTAGAACCTTGTCTCCGACTCTGTACTGCAGGACTTATTTTGTTATATAACTGTTAGGTTTTATGAAGGTGTGTCTTAACGATCTCCATTTTCCTCTTTTCATAGCTGTTAAAGTGGCTCTTGATTTGGTCTTCTTCATAGTTTTGTATTCGAAATTTCTTATGGCCAGCATATTTTTAAATTTCTTCTAAAATCTTTATTTGTGAAGATCTGCAATTGTTACACTGATATTTTTTTTATCGACCATTACTAACTATCATAGAACAACTCACTTTTCACGTTAGTATTGTTAAAATTTGCGTTCTTGGGTGAAAATTAACTATACACGGTAGTGCGAATGGACTGTAATGGTAAGTTTACCCTTAAGCAATTTGTAATGTAATTATTTTCAGGATAGAACTTTGTAGGAAAATTTTGCATATTCAAGTTTACGATATGCTGCTGAAAGACTGTATTGGAGAGTGACTTTCTCTGGGAAGATTGAACCTAGTCGAATTTCACAGAAGAACGAAGGTAAATTTATGCAGCGAGAACTAGCCGCCAGTACGTGATCCGACGCGCAAAACTTCCACCGGGCTATAAATGCTCCATGTCAAACGGACGAGCTAGGCAACGAATGCGTGCAGATTGAAGTAAATTCTTTTAGTTAGAATTATAAAGCTTACTAGAGTGCAATCGCTAGACGTTGGCGGCTTGGCCAAAATTGTGTGTGAAACTTGCAAGGTGCAAAAACACATTACGTTCTTGAGCGGAAATGTACAGGCATTTTCATAAATCAAATTTGGAACTTGGAAATTACAGATCGTCTCTACCAGGCGTGTGAGAATAATTTCGGAACGCCTACCGAGCTTTCTTGATAAAACGGAACTGAAAACTCACAAGTTAATAAGTAACTTTGTACCTCTTACGTTGTTCTGTACAGGTGTATTTTAACTAAAATGATTTTCAGTCACCTCGACTTTAAGTGAATTAGCGACAGTATTAAATATTTTAGATATTTTTATAATAAAAATTGAATGGCTGTATCTTTTCTGATTATTAAATGTTTTGTGTGCTTTTAATATTGTTTAAGCGCTCTTTTATATTCCTTACTAAACTACCTAAATATGCGAATTGGTTAATTTTTTTAAAGGTTTTCCTACCACAATTATAATCTTTTCCGGGTTGATTTTAAACCGTCTCCCTACTGATGTTTTTAAGGCGTTAAACTTATTTTGCATACGTAGAACTTTTTCTAGGTAGATATTGTCGACAAACTACAGGACTTCTATTATAGCGCTTGTCCCATTTTCCAGTTAAGGTTCTATTTTCTATTCACTTTCACAATGCAGTATATCACAAGTAACCACAATAAAGGTAATACAGTCTGACTCCACTTGCTATGTTATTATTGTCCCACCTGGCTCCATAAAGCTAAAACTTCGCAAAATCACCCTCATAAAGTAGCTTTATTATTCTAACTAGTTTGCTCAATATTCCATTTTCTTGTAGTATTTTTCATTGCTTTTTCCAATAGACAGTGCCGAACGCTTTTTGAAAGTAATAATTGAAATTCATATGAATTTCTTTTCGGCACTCTATTTTCGTTTTCACTACTCATACTATTCTTAATGTGGCTACACACAAGGGCGTAGCCAGGGTTCTAGTTAGAGGGGAGCAAAAATGTATATACACAATTAACTATTACATATTATTGTTGGTAACTTTTTTACAATTAGGAACAAATTATAATTTAAATTAACATTAGTTTTCGCAAACATTTTTAAGACTGTATCTTCTAGTTTCCCACTTCTTTCCAATAATATTTTTTTGTGTACACTCAAGATACATAGTCTAATAAAGCGGTTTTCTGATATTGTTGACCGTAACCAGATTTTCACTCTACGCAAAACACTAAAGGACCTTTCAATGGTGCATGTTGTGTACCCCCTTTTTATAACTTACCGTGGAAGGCTCACGCGTCCCCGACTAGCTCAATACACGGCTGCTATTAGGGTCTAATGACTGTGGGCTTTTAGTTTGCTTCACTTTCTCATAAAGGTATTAGTTCAGTAATAAGAAGAAATGGGCGCCATAACTTGATTATCAAGTGTTAATTTTTTTAATACTTACAATCGGTTGCATACTCAATCTTACAATTCATTAATCATCTTTCATTAATTAAAGTTTATGCCTTTTTGCTATTACACATGTTATGCAATTCCTACCTAATTTCAGTTTATATCTGACAAGTTAGAAATGTCATTAATTATTAGTTTTAGTTAATTAATCTGTGATTATCCAGGAGATTTCTTATACTTATCTAACTAACAATCTCTTTCGCATTAGATGAAAATATAAAGAGCTCTCTATACCTTCGCAATCCTCTTTCTAACACTTTAATTCCAATTAACAATCTATATTTAGTTTAATTGAAGTTACTCCAGGGAGCATAAGAAAAGTCCCTTATGGTTAAAAGCATACTACATGACAATTGATATATACTAACTTGACAGTTGCAAAACTGCTCAAGTCCCCGTTCAGGATTATTAGGATGTAAGTAACAATTCTTTTACTTTGAAACTAGTTTGTTATCTATTAGCATCATGGCTTATGCCCTTATTTAACGATATCCAAGCTATGACGGTGGTCTAATTATATAAACAATCTCTAACCAATTTTAACTCATTTAGGATTAACATACGGTTAATGCAGAGAACCCTTGAATCTGGATCTCTTCATCTTCCCAATATTAAGAAGAAAACCCCATCGTCGAACCAAAGAAGCGGCCTTTGATTGTTGAGTAATCTTCTAACAATTAATAAGTTTTTTAACAAAGTTCTCCTTTTTCTTTTATTTCTCCCCTTGCGTCCTCCCAATCATCTTGGAGCACATCAATACACCCCTCCATGATGAACATAGAACTAACCAGGAGCTGGGAACTATTGAGGAGGCCTAAGAGCTGAACCAAGGAAAACCCCCTGATTAAGATTTGTATGTATTATCTTCCTAGTTACCTACCAGTTAAATAATAACTGCCCTTTTCAGAAAGAAAATGTTCATTGGATTTATCCTATCTGCCTGAAAAATTATTATATCTTAATATAATGTTGAATTTATTGATTAAAGCCTTACTCTTTTCTTTGTATCCTTTTTAAGCTAGGATAAGTAGTATCGCTTCTCGTCCACTCAGAGAAGCTTCTTTCTGCTTTCTCAACCAAACAGGAAGTAATAATTTTTGTTATTTATTGTTTTAATAATATAACCACGAGCCTTCTAAAATATTTACTCTTGATTTAATAAAAGGGTAGGCAACCCCTTACACTGATTCTGCATTTTAAGTTGCCTATCTATCAGGTTTTAATAATACCTAGCGGTATCCTTGTAGTAGTTAAGCTATGTACTGCTACAGTTGTACACGATTGAACCAAGGAAATGTGCAAAGCATATTTTAATTACGGAAGAAGCCTATTTTATTCTACTACTACTACTAAGGTTTTATTCTGCCAGGGATTGTACTACAGTTCCGCCTGATTGTTAAAATTACTCAAATTATAGCAGGTAGTCCAAAAAGCTTTCGGTATTTTTTTTTAGGTTTTCAAATATCATGTTTGTTTTCCAACTCTTTTTGGGAATAAAACGCGCACATACACACTGAAATATTGTAAGTGAAAAAAAATGCGCTCATTCGGCTTTATTGTGCATTTTCGACTACATCTAGATTATTCCAGATATATTGATTAAGGAAAAATGCGACTGAAGGTTTTTGCTACTGTGTCATAAACATTATCGTGCAAGCGCATCATATAAATTCATTAATTGGCACTCATTAAATTTTGTTTTTTAAAAATAACCGTATTTTTTATTTATTATTTTCTCATAATTTGCAAACCACGCTATTGCCACGGACATTGTTTAAAACCATTCGCGGCTATCACATTGTTCAGTTCATTCCACACATTTTTTGCACTTCCACATAACTAAATAACCTTCCTGTTGCAACCTGTACAGCTTGAAGATATAGTATTGAGTCGTACGAGTTCTTTTTTTTCTCATTTGTTTTTAATTAAAATGAGAAGTAAACTTATTATAGTTCAGTTTTCGAATATCTTGGAGAATATGAATTGTAAAAGTGATTATAAATCAACATCTTTTGCTCTTTAAATTTGTTAGGGGTGGGCAAAAGCCCATCCCTGCCTCCTCCTGGCTACGCCCTTGGCTATACGTGTATGCTCTGTGGAAGATCTCCGTAGTTCTTAGTCTAAACCTGCATCATTATTTCTTACTACTACTCGTATTTTTGGTTCATCTTGTATTAGTATTATTTGTGTCAGAAATTTAGGGGCTGTGCATAACAGCGTAATTAGCCCTTTATTGCCATTTATTGAAATAAAATATTGTTACATCAACAATTGCCGATGGTAAATCGGAACATGCTCGCACTAACTCAGGAGAAGGGTCGTGGGCAACTTACCTTCCAAAAAAACTAAAGATCGAACGGATAAGGGCGCCAAGAGGTTTCAACAGCCTATGTTCCACTCGTTCGTTTAAGCAACAAACCTACTAAATTCGCTCAAGATAGCAATGCAACGTAAACAATAAAACAAAACCCACAGAGTAATAAATCGTATAATATTTCTAATAGATACTGGATCGGATAACAGGGAGGCATAAAATTGTTTTGTAATTACTGGCATAAAGTACACAGAAAAGACTAGCACAAAATAAATATGTATCACAGTATGCAAATATATATCACATTGTTACTTATTTCACAAATTCAATCGGGTGCATCCGAAATCGCAGCTAGGCTGACGGCCTCGTAACTAATTTCTAAATGGACTTACTTTCAGCACTAAATTTGGCCAAAACACATTAATTAATAGCAAACCGAAGGCTAAGAGAATGTTACCGTTGTACTGCGTTCCACTTTTTAATATGTATCAAGTTAATAATTTACGAATACCCACGTAAGCAATCAGATCTGTCTGCCCTATGGAAATAAGCACTGCTGGCTGAATACTGTTCCAGCTATTTTAATTAATCCAAAGGAGCATGGAACTATCGCAACTAGGTTTGCCACTCGCTCAGCGAAATTTCAATCCAAAATGAGCTTCGGCGACATTACTTTAAAATAAGCACAGCGTAAGCTCGCACTTCGTGTGACACCTGATTACAACAATTACTTGCGGTGAAGCCGCTAATAAAAGAACCCTATATTAATTGCTAAACAAGATAACGCAGGCAATTAAAAATTCCAGTGCATCCTAGCAGTTAACGAACATAATACTATGCCGCACAACGAAATCGTTTGAGAGTTCGTATAACAAAATGCAAAATAATCGAGGTAGGTTTCAAACCACACTCGGCATCACGAGGTCATTCCAAACACCAGGGGGCTGCTCCTCAGGGAAGCTGTGAGCCACCACAAACAGGACTCTGCCTCAAATCTCTCCGAGGGGTGTGCGAGGATCCACAGCAATCGACTTTGGGATGATCTCAGCCCGAAGCAAGGAGGATCTCAGCCCGAAGCAAGGAGCTGAGCAAACACACAACCAAAATTAGTGGTCGAATAAGAAAAGAGAAGCGTGCTTACCCAGGAAAGCCTGATAATCGCCTAACAGAAAAATGTGCTTTTACACTAACAGAGGTATTGGTAATCTTTCCTGGCCCATCGACGGAAAGGATGTTAAAATAACGACTGCCACAACC
>CALNHX010006701.1:0-84979 GCA_940337035.1 Agriotes lineatus
GATTGGCACTAGTTGAGGTGACGTCCTGTGGCTTCTGACAGATCGAGATTCGCATTATTTGGATGGTCAATATCTTATTTGGAAGGGAGAGTTTGTTCACTGCTGGATGATTTTGTCGAGGTTCGTTTTGCTGAATTGTATGCTGGTTAAGAATTGGAAGGAGACATTTCCGAGGGTGTTTGCAGTTATTGACAGTAGGATGGGCTAGTACTGAAGTTAATTTGTAATTGCTATACGTTTGGATCTTTGAAGGGGCGGATTGAGTTCTTTGGACGAGTTACAGTCGCAGGTATTTATTGAGCAAACTAAAATAGACAGTAAAAGAGTAAAGTGTGGTAATTAATAATAGGACTGCTTACCATTTCATGTTTATTGACTGACAGGTAGTGTAACAAAGTGGTATTTGCGATTGATATTCCATGTACATGATTTGAAGTGACACTGATGTTCATTAAAATTGTCACAAATATTTCATTAAACAAATGATTTTTCAGAAATAATAAACAGTCTTGATATTGCGTGAACCGATTTGTTGTTGAGAGTAATCATGTTCTACTGAGCTAAAAATATTTAATAACGTAATATTGACGATTCATATTAAAGGACATAAAAAGCACTTAAATTTATTTGAATTGAAAATGTATCTAAAACAGTCAAATGTGACTCATATTGCAATGTAGTCAGTCAGTGCATAATTACACGCCTCAACGTAAGGCTTTAATAATATTAGGTGAGGCTATTGCAATACACATACCAAATTTACACCACTAAGACCAACAGTTACTAGTTCAAGAGGTTTACCATATCACATTTTAGCTAATCAAAATATTTAAACCTCTGCCAGGAAATACAAATTTATATATTGTATGATCAAAAATTTTCGTCTAGTATGGTTATATAATAGTTCCTCATTTATGAATGCAACTATAAGTCATTTAAAGATTAAATATCAAGTTTGACATTTAAGTATAAACATAGTTGCATTCATTAACTAAGAATTATTCCATAGCCATACTAAATGAAAGTAATTGTTGATTATACGTTACTAAAAATGCCATATTTCCTAAAGAAACAAAAACAAACAGCAAACACTCAATAGTTAGTTTTGATGTAGTTAGCCTATTCATCAACGTTCCAGTGAACAAAACACTTAAATACTACAAAACGATAACAGATTACAGACACGAACAACATCAAACATTGACACGATCATGGACTCCTAACAATATACATTATAACAACATTTACGATGTTTATCGACAAGATTTTGCGATGGAGTTACCCTTCAGTACTGTAGGGTATAGGACCGTGGGGTGAGTATATCTTACAATATATCTGCTTATTTATAGAGTCAAAATAAAACGCCTGTTGTTTTAAGTTACACGTATTAGTAGACCTGTATAATACAAGAATAATTGCTAAGTATAAAGTGGCTTAAATATATTACTTTACCGAAAAAGGCAAATGCAAAAGAATGTAATGCCCATAGGACAACTAGTTTAATGAGCCACACTCTTAAGATGTTCCTAAAGATGGTACACAAAGAATCTTTAAGAAATTAGAGCAGGACCTTAACGAAACCCAATTTTTTTCAGTAAAGCAACTGGCACCAGAGAGGCTCTGTTTACATTTAATGTGTTAACGCAGAGATGCATAGATGTTAATCAACCAATGTATGTTTGTTTCCTTGATTACAACGAAGCCTTTGACAAAATTCGTCACAGCCATCTCATAGATATGAGAATTATACTTCATCTACATTTTAACCAAACCGTTAATGTAAAAGTAGATAATGGACTATCAGAAGAAATCCAGATACAAAGAGACTCTGCTCTTCAATTTATATTCAGAGGAAATAATCAAGAATGCTCTGGAAGAAATATCAGTCAGGATAAGAGTTAATGGGAAATACATAAATAATATCAGATATGCAGAAGACACTATACTTATTGCACAGTCATTCGAAGATTTACAAAGAATATTAGATGGGGTAGTAGTACGAAGCCAGGAAAAGGGTCTGACACTCAACGTTAAAGGACCAAATTCATGACGATCACAAAATCGCAACAAGAAGAAAATTTATGGGTTGAAGGTGAACAAGTGGAGAAAGTAAAAAAATATAAATACTTAGGAACAATTGTCAACGAAAATTATGAATATACAGAGGGAATTAGGGCAGGAATTGGGGAAGGCATGACAATATTTAATAAAATGAAGAATGTATGATGCAGCAGAGACCTGGATCTACAACTTAGAATCAGAATGCTAAAATTTTACGCATTTTCAGTAATATTGTACGGAATGGAAGCCTGGACGATGAAAAAACATATCAACAACAGACTAAAAGTATTCGAAATGTGGACTCACCGAAGAATGCTGAAAATATGATGAGTAGAAAGAGAAACCAACGATTAGGTGATTAGAAGAATTGGTAAAGAAAAATAAATATTAAACACAGTTAAAACAAGAAAATTACAATATCTAGGTCATGTAATACGAGGAGAGAGATATGGAATCTTACAAAACATTATACAAGGGAAAATACAAGGAAGAAGAAGTAGAGAAAGAAGACGTATCTCTTGGTTAAGTAACATAAGAAAATGGTATAACTGTAGTTCTATTGAACTGTTCCATTTTATGGAACTTTAACTTTGAGTAAAGAGACTCTCATCAAATTTACTTTAGCAACAGAACAACATATTTGATCAGTTGCCTTTTCTTGATAGCACAACAAAACCTTTGAAACATTAGTATACTGCAATAGTACTGTAAAGATCGTATAATACATATTGTAGTAGTATATCTTGATTTCCTATCATTTATATCGGAGAATTCAATGAAAGAACGTTCTCGGTTGAGAATAAATTATTTCTGTTTATTTTAATATCGACGAATAAACTAAATAACTTGCCGTTAGTTATTATACAAACATGTGCGGACACACTACGTAACTCCCCCCCCCCTCCCTCTTAAAATAATACGTTTAATTGACTGAAGGAAAGGTATCTTTTCGACTATTCTTAAAATATTTCTTTATAAAAAAAACAAATAGTACATTACAGCAGTAAGCATTTGAATTACTCAATAAAGAAATCAGGTTTAAGACGTACGATGCATACTGTTCCTGTTACCATATGCATTTGTGTCAAATAATTAGTTCTGACGTGGAAGAACATTTTTTTTTATACACTTTAGCGTTCCAGTTGACTTTTGCCGTGGTCAATGTTTTGATGGAATTGCAAACATTTTCGGTGCAATAACTGGTGTTCGAACTCATTTCGTAGCATTAAAACCACAAGTCATTTACGTAGTCTAAATTTGTTAATTTAGGACAGTGTTCAGTTTCAAGTTTAGCATAGAAGTTCCTAATACATTTTTTAATAAATTGTTCGATTGTGGGCGTTTGCAGTGCTTTATGGATTTGAACATTACGTACAAACTATGGTGTGTTAGTGGAAATTCGTAGAACTCTGTTCGAAAAAACTTGCAGTTTTTTGTCGTTGTTTTTGGTACTGCATCCCAGACTGGACAGATATAGGTCATAACTGGTCACAGCGGTTTATTATTGGATATAACTGTGATTATACCACTCCCTCTAACATCAACCAATAAAAAACGGCAAAATGCATAGTTACGCATGTACTAACTTTTGATAATGTACATAGCAACTGATAATCACATACCTTCCTAACTAATAGGTGATAGTCACATGCCTTCACAAACATCACGTTACCTGATGTCAGTACAATTGTATATGATTATTTCCTTCATATCCATAATAACGCGTAATCACTATGGTTTCTATCAGTTTAACAATGACAAAAATTTAAACGTCAAAATTTAACCGCGGTTAAATTTGTGACAAAATTTAATCGTTTGTACATAATTTTAACATGATTCTTAAAGGTGCTTCATCAACTGAATTTTATATATTTATTCAGGAAATAATCACTCCGAACATCCCGCGTGCATGTAAACTAGCCTGAATAAATTTTGACGATTTTCTGTCAGAATGTTTTGCTCTGAAGAAATATATCTCGTAAATTTTCCGCCCCAAAATCCCTCGTGACAAATTTCTTAGCAAAACTTTCTGACAGAAAACGTCAAAATTTAATCGGCTATTTAATGCACTTGGGATATTACTGTTGATTATACTACTCCCTATAACATCAACCAATGAAAAACTGTAACAATGCATAGTTACGCATGTACTACCTATTGATAATGTACATGGCAACGGTGATAATCGTATACCTTCTTGACTAATAACTGATAGTCAAATAACTTCACAAATATCACGTTATCTGCTGAAAGTACAGCAACCCCACTAACTGTATTTTTAATATTTATAAATAAACTGTTCAAACTTTGTTTATTGACTCGTGTAAACAGAAATGATTATTTGATAATCAAGAACCCACTAGTTGCATTATATATGGTAATCTTGCGTACATTACATTCGGCATTCTTGTTTAAATGCAGCCTTCAAGTTAGGCTTCTATCAAGATAAACTCTAAGGTATTTCACAACTTGAAAGCGACTATTCCATGGTATGGGGTGGTCATTTACTATGCTGTGTGGAGTAGAAGGTCGTCGAAGGGTAAAAATTTTGAAGGGTTCAAGTAAACTTCCCATTTCTTGAGCCAATCTGAGTACATGTAGATGGTAGAGTCGGTCAGGTGTAGAATGTGGTGCATGTACAGTTGTTCACATTATACAGTATAGGTCCCAAAATATAGCCTTGTGAAATTTCAGACGGTATATCTTTGCTAGTTAAGACAGTAGTGTTAATTTTGACCTGAAACTTCTTATAGTCCAGAAAACTTTTAAGTATTAGAAAAATGTAACTACTACATTACCTTCATCGAGATTAATCAGTTTATACAACAGTACACCAAAACATTCATTCATTCATTCATTCATAATCTATAGCCTCTTTTACCTTTCGGTGTAGAGGACCATTCATACTGTATCAAAAGCTTTTGCTATATCAATAAGAGCTATTATTGTGTGTTCTTTAGGTTCGAATCCTCTTTAAACTGTTTAAGTTATATTTAGCAGTTGGTGGTTGGTCGAATGTTTCGGTCTAAAGCCAAACTAAAAAGTTGGAACTCTGTTTTTAATTGAAAGTTCTGCATTTAGTCTTTTCAATATAGCTTTCTCCAAAATGTTGAGAACTTAGGTAAAAGATTAATGGGCTTATAGCTGGTGGGCTCTTAAGGATTCTTTACCAGTTTTGTTGAATATTAAGATATGCACTTTTTTCATGTATTCGGGAAGTAGCCTATTCTAAGACAAGAATTAAAAATGACTCTTACATAGCAAATTGCTTTTTAAAAAAATTGAGAACTAAATTTGTTATGAGGTCGTGTTGCGATGATTTTTTATATGGCAACTTTTTGATGAACTGCATTATTTCAGTGGAGGGTTACATGTTCAATCAACCCTGGATTGTCTAAATTATTAGTGATGTATCAATAGAGAAATGAAATTACTCTGTGATCTGGATAAAAATATAGGAGCGTTGTGGTGAAAATCTATCCATGATTGTTAGTATGTATGTGTATTTTTGACATGGAGGTAGATGAATTAAATCAAGATGAATGTGTTCAAAACGTTGATCAGGTTCTGGGAATGGATGTAGAGGTAGTTTAAAATGACGAAAGGTTTTTGTTGTTGACATGGTGGACAAGTTAAAATTAAATTTTTGATGTCTTTGTAGATCGAAGGCCATAAATAACGCCTAGAAATTAGTTTTGCGAGTAGCTCGAATCCCAGAATGTGCTGGAAGATGGATGTTTTTAAATATTTCAAAACGAAACTTTTTTGTAATGCACGAACAATTCAATGTTTTTACATGGGTAAATGAAAAATTCGAATTTCTAAATAAATTGTTGCAAATGTGATAAGTAATGCCGGTTTTTTGGGGCTCTGCAGATGGAAACCAAGCACTGCAGCGAAGCTCACACTCAATATACCTGTCGTCGCTTGATGGCCTCGCAGACGAATTTCACCAATGCCCCCTGTTGCATTCGATCACGAATCACATAATTATATATGGTTAATTTATACCTCTTGATATTGACTTAATATTGATTACTGGTTTATTATTTGGTTTTTACATAAAAACCAGCTCTCGACAATTATTTTTTGAAGCTCTGCTCTTTCGGTTTATTATTTTTAATTAATTCTTATCACCTAGTAACTGACATCTTGATTATTTTATACATTCACATAATGCTAGATTCCATATAATTAAAAATGTCACAATTTGACAGTTGTTCACTAAAACACATTTTAATTATTCTTTTTCAGTTCGCGCCTTTAATCTTGCTCGCAAGTATTCTTTATCTAATTTCTTATTCACAATTACACATTCTTTATGTGATCTACATGCAAATTCCCTTGTAATTATCGACATGCTTTATGTAACCAATCTTACGTATTATTAAACAACTTGTAATTCAATATTAATTTTAGCATACTTTAACATTGTATAGCATTACTTTTAAGGCAACTTTGCAGTAGTACTCTTCTGCATAATCAGTAGATTACATTTGCATATTTATTTTTATTAAATGTGAAACTGTCTTGTATTGATCTAAAAGCAACCTATTGGCATGCCTCTTCAGTTATTAGTGCTGCAAATGCTACTTGCTTAGGCCAATCACGTTCACTAAAAACCCATTTGACTGTTATTTTGACCTATAATTCATTGTTTTATTAAACAACTTCTTAGTTGATCTAATATTAACATTTTTAACGATAAAACCATACCCATTCCGGGTATGTTTTTTATTTGATTATTTTTAAAACATAACTGATGTATTAAGTAGAACCTCTTCGGGGGCAATACCACAAAAATGCATAGTATATAATGTATTTAAATTGACAAATTTTATCTGTACGTTGCAATGGCATAAAAAGAACTGCGTGTTTTAATACGCATTGAAATTGGGTTCAGTGAATAAATATAGCCTAGGCCTAAAAATAAAACCTGATGTACAGGCAGAATAATCTATGATACCAGCACATGTTATTGATGTTTGTGTAACATAGGTACAACCGTTAACTTAATTTTTTTAATCATTCAGCTTGCGAAGAAACATTTGCTATTTATACCTTACCTGTTATTAAAATAACGAATAAACTTATACAATGTAATTATGTATTTAAATTGTGTTCTTTGTGGCAATTTATATTTCAAGTTTTATTACATTTTTACAAGATATGCAAAAAATAAATTTATTTTGTATAAATTGTAGATTAGCAACAAAATTACAACTTATTGCCGCAAATGAATCTCACGATACTACTTATGTAGTTAATAAAAAAGTGATTGTAAATTTCACGGTAATAATAAAAATAACATAATTAAAAATATCTTTATTTTAAGCTAGAGGCTAGATGCTAGACCAAGGCGTACGTGTTTTCATGCACGATGGGGCACGTTTCCGGCAACAAACGCTATACAAAATAAATTTGAAAGTATAAACAACTAACTTTAATTTGCCAATGCCAGTAAACAAATTAATGTAGCGTTATAAAATAAAAACATACAGGGCAACTAGTATAATAATTTATTTAAATTGACAAATTTTATCTGTATGTTGCAATGGCATGAAAAGAACTTATGGTTTAATACGCATTGAAATTGAGTTCAGTGAATAAATATAGTCTAGGCCTAAAAATAAAACTTGATGTGCAGACAGCATAATCTATACCTAATACCAGCACATGTTATTGATGTGTAAGATACATACAACCTTTAACTGAATTCTTCAAAGGTCATTCCGTTAGCTGGTGAAGAAATATCGTGCTATTTATACCTTACCTGTTATTAAAACGTATACAATGTAATTATGTAAAGTATGATCAAAAATTATTTTCATCTAGTTGGCTATGGAATAGTTCCTAATTTCTGAATGCAACTACGTTTATAGTTAAATGTCAAACTTGACATTTGATTTTTAAGCGAGTTATAGTTGCATTCATAAATTAAGAACTATTGCATAGCCATACTAGATAAAAATAATTTTTGATCATACTATATTTAATGTGTGTTGTTTGTGTCATGTTCCATTTCAAGTTACAAGATATGTAAAATAACTATTAATGCAATAAGTGCTAAAAGTGAATGTTTATGCACAAGACATGAAAATTATGAAATGAAGCCGAAGGCTGAGTCTCATAACATGTCGAGTGCAATAACACTTTTATCACGAGTTTGCTAAATTTACTGTTGTAATTCATAAATATCGATTTAACAACGTTTTGCAGTTATGTCAGTTATAATTTATGTCATAGTAAATAGATGGCAGTGACCGGCGCAGGTGACTGTTTCTGCAGCCGGTAGTTTTCAAAGTTAGTTATCAAAGGTAATTATAATAGTACACATTTTACTTTATTCATTACATAATGCTTTAATTATTTTAAAAACACTTTACGTCTAACGAAAGAAGTAACTAGAACAACTTTATAACCTCACTTCCAGTTTAAAATACACAAATTCAAGACCAGCTGTTTACATTTAGCACAGGTGCTAAAAGTAAACAGCTGATTTCATTTTTAGCTCGCTGATGTATATACGTCATTTTTAGTTCGACAAGCTAGTGCTAAAAGACCTACTTTTAGTAGCGGTCGTAGAAGTATTTATTTTGTATAAATTGTTGATTAGCAACAAAATTGCAACTGAGTAGCCGCAATTATGCAGTAATAAAAAAACGTCATTGTAAATTCCACGGTAGAAATAAAAATAAAATAATTAATAATATCTTAATTTTAAGCTAGAGGCTAGATGCTAGACGGATGCCTACGTGTTTTCATGCACGATGAGATACAATTCCGTCAACAAGCGTTATACAAAATAAATTTAAAAATGTAAACAACTAACTTTCATTTGCCAATGCCAGTGTACAAATGAATGTAACGTCATAAAAAAAACATACAGGGCAACTAGATTACACCTAGTTTCCAAAAGAGCTTGACGCAGTCATTCAAATTTTATTCTTTTTCTGTGAAAGTCTAATACTTAAGAAATATAAAAAAATTAACACAAAAACATGTAAAATAATTATTCTTGCTGAATTTTTTAAGTTGTTGGCTCTGTCATTAACTTGTTACTGTCTGATCTGTCTCGTGACACCCGCGTTTCATCCACTAGTGCGAAAGGCAAAATACTTGCACCAGTTCGGAGTGCCATACCGAATATCATACAAATGTATGCCAGTGTAGTGTTCTATTATTATAAGCAAAATTCAAATGTGACTTGTAAACTTGAACAAGCTTCAGTTTGAAAACTACGTATCTAAGGAAACAAGCCTCTAAGAGTTTTCGGCTTCTTTCTATGTTACAATATCCCTCTAGAGACTGACTTAAGAACCACTATGTAAGGGCACAGAAAAAATGTCGTGAGAAGAAAGAACTAATAAAAAAGTTATTATATTCTCGCCTCCAAAATGTAATGCAGATAAACGATTGCGTAAGAGAAATTGTCTTGTTTATTTAAAATATTATGTAAAATATATTGCACCTTTAGGTTCTGTTGCTATTTGCGATTTTGTGTTTATTTATATCTGAATTTTTTTGTGGCGTTTTATAATTCGTGCCCAATAAACAGCAACAACTAAAATGTACAGAATATACTATTAATCAGTAAGTGTTTTATTTAATGCAAATTCTTAGCTGTCTCTTAAAAAAAGCAAACTTTGCGCTGATTACAAAGCTAAATTGGCAACGTCGTGTTTTAATAATTATAAAGCTTCAGCAACATGTGGCAAAACAATTACGTTTATGATTATTAATTACTCCAGTACCACAGCTCTTAAATATTTTAACCTAGAAAATCGTTCAACTAGAACCAAACAAAATCTTGTGGTTTATTAGAAAGCTGTGAGATCAGAACAAATTTATTTTTCTCACAAACGCTGCCGTCTCTACTGAGTCATCTACTTTTTGTACTAAATATAATGTATTTGATTTAGGCAAAATTAACTAAATTTACTGCAGTCATTTGTATTTTCAAATCTATGATTTCGTTAAAAATTTGAATTTTACACTTTGCTAGGCAAGGTTTTACGAATAATTTGATAATGACCGTGAAATATTATAATACTTTAAAATAGTATACGAGAGAGTATTTATAAATACTTGGCCTTGAAATAAATAAATATTGTTTGCCGTTGTTACTATATTTCATTTGACCTGTCAATTTTTTTCGCATCAGCAGTATTCAGATACTAAATTAAGATGTAAGGAATTTTCTTGAAGGGTTTGAAAGCATTTTAGGGTCATTGCAAAAGTGTGAAACCTTTAAGGAAAGTAATAATTTATTTTTAAAAATCTTGCTTTATTTTATACTAAGTCAATGATATTGATAAGAATGTTGTTACGGCAATGTAAAGTTTATGATTAATAGTGGCTTTGAGTATCCCGAAAAATGCAAGCAACACGAATAAGCAAGTGTATTAAACAAATTCAAAACAATAAATGTTAGAAGTGGCGGCCTTCTACTGTATGGTAGTGTACGCGACTATTAACAAAGGAATTCAAGGTATCTGGCAGCAGGTGCGATAGAATGCCACCAATAGTAGGTACCCTACCTGTATTATTCAAAATTGTGCAGCAGGAAACGTTTGCCTTTGATATACAATGAATTTTAAGTGTCTGTAAATCAAAAAGAAGGATGCGGATGAGAGGTAGAGTTTTAATCTACCATGTCGGTCTTACAGAAAAATTATTACTTTTTTCTGCAAAAACAAAGCCAAACTAAAATTAAAAGCAAAATTATTTTTAAAATTTCCAACAGATAATAATGGTTAAAACAGTTAGTTTACTTTCTTTACAATTATTGTATGTATGTATGTATTATCGTGTAACCTCATTACCTTGCGGTGTCGAGGCTGGTGCTATATGCGCTGGCATCTGGCGGTACAATGATCAACTTGCCCCGGATTCGGGATACAGAGTTGGATCGCGCCTTTGGTGCTTGCGCAGCAACCATTGTATGAGGTGCGTGTCTTGGTGATGTGTTGACCTTGTTACTCTATCTCTTAGGTCTGTGGTTCTGAGTAGAGCACAGTTAATTTGGTGCCCAACTGTGAATGGTCTCACTGAGCCCGATTCTAATCGCCAAGGATACGGAAAAATTCCGACCCCAACGGGATTCGAACCGAGGACTTGCTTAATGCAAGCCTGACGCCTAACCCATCTGCGCCACACAGCTTCGAGCCTTTACAATTATTAAGATTCTAAATTTAGAGTTTTTCCGGGTCTTTAAAGCTGTAATATTTTAACGTTGGCATTCTACCCATCTACCAAAAACTCAGCAAATCTTTTTCCATGTTACATTACAGCACAAAGAACTTAATATCTTCCAGAATATTCAATATGCTCTATTGGATTTATTGAATCGTATATCGTAATTGGAAAATTCTTCTCCAATATATAACGTGTTCTATTAAAGAAAACGATGATGTCATCACCTAAAAGCGGCAAAATCTAGAACAGATACTAAGATGTACATTCACGAAATTGGGTTACCTCAGGCGACTATATTCAGTGAAATTATGAGAGATACAGTCGCCTCTGAATTTTCTTCACTTCTGCTCAAAATTTGATTTTCGTTCGTCAAAAGCCGAAGAAAAGGTACGACGCGTACCAAAACAAACTTGTCCCTTCTATAAAGGTATGTCAGTTAGGTTAGAAGCACCCCACGTCTAATGAGATGGATATTCAAGTACACTTGAACATGACGAGAAAGGCTGGAACCCTCTTTAAAGGGCTGGCGTACCGGGTACCCCTTGAGCGTTATCCGTTCGTGCCATCTATTATGAAATTAGAAAAGAGATGTACCAGCCTATTGAAATATACTGTAGAATTCCGTTATAACCACCAGAATTTGAGGTGAGAGAGTGGTTATAAACGCATCTGACATTGCATTAATACCTTTAAATTATATTTAAAATTGGTTGTCGGATTGTCTTTGATAAAAATATCTTGAGTGTTATAATGCAATAATTTAACTAATTTTGATGTACGAATTTGTCAATAGAAATATCGAAACTGCTACGTGATAAGTAATCACGCATCCTGGACCGAATTTATAACAATGAAAGTAATATATATTTTTTAAAGTAACATACAGAATATGAAATAAAAACGAAACAAAAGCCGAATACAGTTTTTTAATTTGAAGTTTTACAGGGTGTCCCAGCATTGGCAATAAAGTGCCATTGGTTGACAGAACTGACGAAATAAATTACTGCAATTTTGGAAATCACATAAACTTGAATTGGCATTGTTGCCATATTCGCTATAGGTATAACAAATTTTAAAAAAGCAGTATATTTTGCGGTTTGCAATTACTGATTTAATATTTAAAATACATATTCATTGCTAAATTCTTGTAATTTCCATAATTTGTTATACTAATGACTAGAAAGAAATTATTAGATTTTTCACTCAGGATTAATGCGGCTGCATGGCTATCCAGCGTTTTATTGCCATTTGTATCCCACCCTGGCTAAGTATAACACACATACACACAGACAAATTTCCTTTTTAATATGCTATAGAAGATTTTATATTTAAATTCCTGCTATGCGGTTTGTTTTATACATTTATATCCAATACATTGCGACGATGACATGATTTTGCATAAAAATAAATAAAGGTTGAAAACTAACAGCGGATGCATTAATTAAATTATAAATAAACTAATTAAAGCAAAAAGCTTGCTCTCGGGTTATTTTGTAATGGTTATGTATTGGCTTCATATTAAAAGAGGATCTGAAACAGAATTGTATAGGTCATGTGTTGTATTTACCTATGCGAAAGTTCGGCTGACGTGTTAGAAATCAACATAAAGTTAAAAACGATTCAGCTTTATTGAGCTATTAAAGTTAATAGAGTTGTTTATTAAGATGTGTTGTATGCAAATAATGCAATACCAGGTGTTGAATTACACTCAGAATTGGGATCCATTAAAAACACACTGCCGACATTCGAAACCGTGTCCGAGCGGTAACAGTTGTAATCTGAAAATTCACCATAATGTATTGAAATAGTTCGTCTTACCTGAGTTAGGATGGCAGATAACAATCTGAACTAATGTGGATTTTTGAAAGATATGTGCTTTATTAGAAAAGTCAGTTATGAACCTAAAAACGGCACATTTGAACGGTTCCCTTTGGCAGAAGTTTTTTTTAAATTAAATCAGAGAGAGCTGTTGCTTACAAGCAATTAGTTACTATGCAATTAAGGATTGTTGATAACAATTTAAGAGAAGAAAAATTTTATTCAGCGAGACGAGGTTTGTTAGTCTTGGCTCTTTCGAAGATGTTAAAAGGTTATTGGGCGTAAATACGCACCTAAATATTTGTACAATTGTTTACTTAGAGCGTCATATTTGTAATTACCACGCACTGTGGAGTTATTTATCGCGTTAAAGTAATTTAAAACAGTGTTTGGAACCAATCGTAAAAACTGGTTGCATATTAAAGAATAGCTTTTGCTGTCAGCCAAGATCAATATTGAGATATCGGCTTGGAATCAGCCCATTTAGCCAGTTGTAAGCAGTTTAGAAGAGTCGCAGTTTACGCATAGAAAGCACCTCAGCCTCAAATCGTGAGTGCGTTACAGTTATTTTCTGTACAGAAATGACGGTATAAAGATAGAGCTCAGACTTATTTAATTAAAGAAAAATGCATTTTTAGTCATAAAATTCGTATAATTGTAATTTTTCTTACATGCTAACAATTGTTTTAATGTTTTGTAAGCGTCAATAACTAAGGGTAACAGCTATTTTCTAAGGAGTTCTTTAGAATACCTTATTTTACTAAAAATTAAAACCAAGAAAATATTATTTGTTAAGTAAAAATTAAGAATCAGCATAGCGACCAGATTATCAATCAATTTAAATTGTTTTGATGTGACTACTCAATTTTTTTATTTACCTGACACCTAAATTATGTTTTTGCCCCGACTTGTGGTTGATTTATTTGAGTTTATTCAGATAACTTGCATTGTATTAACCTAATTTATGACACTAACCTTGAGATAAGAGTCGGATAAGACAGTTAATGTTAATACATAACCAAAAATAATTGTAAAGTAAGTTACAGATTCATTAATAAAGTACAAAAGAACCATGCGCTTAAGTTGATATTAAAAATAAAACCTTACCACAGCAATATAAATTGAAAAAAATACTTCTTGTTTTTCTTCTTATATGTTTTTTTTTTGTTTTTTTTCACGTTATTCTCCTCTATTCTGTGGAGGATAAAGTCCAGCTTTGCAACCAGTTTTGGTGGTCTTTCTAGGGATCTCTACCATCTATTAAAAGTTGTGTAAACATTTACAGCGGCAGATAATATTATGTGCCGCTGACGAGATCAAGTAATTTTCTTCGAATTTTGTTCACAAAGTTGTAAATAATTTGTTATAAAAACGTTTGAAGAAAAAATACTATATGTCATACGGAGCAAAAGTATCTTTATGTGGCTCGGCTGTACTTATCTGCCTCGCAAGCTCGGCAGCCTCGCACATAAAATATAACTTTTGCTCCTAATAACATAATATACTATTTTAATCTAGTAAATGTTTACACAACTTTTAACAGATGGTAGAAGATCCCTAGAAAGACCACCAAAACTGGTTGCAAAGCTGGACTTTATCCTCCACAGAATAGAGGAGAGTAACATGAAAAAAACCAAAAAAAAACATATAAGAAGAAAAACAAGAAGTATTTTTTTCAATCTATATGCTGTGTAAGGTTTTATTTTTTAATATCAACTTAAGCGCATAGTTCTTTTGTGCTTTATTAATGAATCTGTAACTTACTTTAGAATTATTTTTGGTTATGTATTAACATTAATTGTCTTAATCCGACTCTTATCTCAAGGTTAGTGTCATAAATAGGTTAATACAATGCAAGTTATCTGAATATACTCTAATAAATCAACCACAAGTCGGGGCAAAAACATAATTTAGGTGTCAGGTAAATAAAAAATTTGAGTAGTCACATCACACAATTTAATTGATTGATAATCTGATTCTTAATTTTTACTTAACAAATAATATTTTCTTGGTTTTAACTTTTAGTAAAATAAGGTATTCTAAAGAACTTCTTAGAAAATAGCTGTTACCCTTAGGTATTGACGCTTACAAAACATTAAAACAATTGTTGCATGTAAGAAAATTACAATTATACGAATTTTATGACTAAAAATGCATTTTTCTTTAATTAAATAAGTCTGAGCTCTATCTTTATACCGTCGTTTTTGTACAGAAAATAACTGTAACACACTCACGATTTGATGCTGCGGTGCTTTCTATGCGTAAACTGCACCTCTTCTAAACTGCTTACAACTGGTTAAATGGCTGATTCCAAGCCTGATATCTCAATATTGATCTTGGCTGACAGCAAAAGCTATGCTTTAATACGCAACCAGTTTAACGATTGGTTCCAAACACTGTTTAAATTACTTTAACGCGATAAATAACTCCACAGTGCGTGGTAATTATAAATATGACGCTCTAAGTTAACAATTTTACAAATATTTAGGTGGGTATTTTACGCCCCAATAACCTTTCAAACTTCGAAAGAGCCAAGACTAACAACCTCGTTTCGCTGAATAAAATTTTTCTTCTCTTAAATTGTTATCAACAATCCTTAATTGCCATAGTAACTAATTGCTTGCAAGTAACAGCTCTCTCTGATATAATTTAAAAAAACTGCTGTCAAAGGAACCGTTCAAATCTGCCGTTTTTTAAGTTCATAACTGACTTTTTCCTACGACTGCTTCTAAAATCAAGCTTTCCGCCTTGTTGACGTACGTCAAAAATTGATTGTTTTGAATCAGTTCATCGCGGCAGCCGTCATACGTAAGGATATAATCGTGAATCGTAATACATAGCAACATACATAAATTTTATATAAGCTTTCATGATTATATACCTAAGTCGGCTAGAGGTCAGCTATTTGAAAACGTCAAAGTTGACAGCTGTCACTGTGAATTTGATTTAAACCTTTTTTCGCGATTTAAAGTTACTTGTGCTTTATTTTGTGTATTGTCGGTGTTTAAGTGTCAAGAAAAATAAGAAATGGGCGATAAAATATCCAATTCTGATGTAAAAATTTGCACGTCGCTGGAAATTTTAGAAATGGCAAAAAACACCAGTTTAAACCTATTTTCGAAAATTTTACAGTCGTAGGAAAAATTTTGTATGCAACACGAGCGAAAAATACATTAGGCGTTCGTTCGAGTTTTTTCGGACCTCGCTTCGCTCGGCCCGAAACTTTCGAACTCACGCCTAATACATCATGTTTCCCTCTAGGTACATAAATAACTATTCTAATAAAGCACATCTTTCAAACATCCACATTAGTTCAGATTGTTATCTGCCATCCTAACTCAGGTAAGTGGAACAATTTCAATACATTATTTGCTATAATTTATTAATATGGTGCATTTTCAGATTAAAACTGTTACCCCTCGGACACGGTTTCGAATGTCGGCAGTGTGTTTTTAATGGTTCCAATTCTGAGTGTAATTCAACACCTGGTATTTCATTATTTGCATACAACAACATCTTAATAAACAACTCTATTAAATTTAAAAGCTCAATAAAGCTGAATCGTTTTTAACTTTATGTTGATTTCCAACACGTCAGCTGAACTTTCGCATAGGTAAATTCTTTTAAAACAAAATTATTAACACATGACTTACACAATTCTGTTTCAATTCTCTTTTAATATGAGGCCAATACATAACCATTACAAAATAACCTGAGAGCAAGCTTTTTGCTTTAATTAGTTTATTTATAATTTAATTAATGCATACGCTGTTAGTTTTCAACCTTTATTTATTTTTATGCATAATCGTGTCATATCAATGTATTGGATATAAATGTATAAAAAAACAGCATAGCATTTAAATATAAAATATTCTATAGCATATCAAACGGGAAATTTATCTGTGTGTTTGTGTGTTATACTTAGCCAGGGTATCCCAGAAATGACAATAAAACCCTAGATAGCCATGCAGCCGCATTAATCCTGAGTGAAAAATCTAATAATTTCTTTCTATTCATTAGTTTTAACAAAGTATGGAAAATACAAGAATTTACCAATGAATATGTATTTTAAATGATAAATCAATAATTAAAAAACTTAAAAATATACTGTTTTTTTTAATTTGTTATACATATAGCGAATATGGCAACAATGACAGTTCAAGTTTATGTGATTTCCAAAATTGCAGTAATTTATTTCGTCAGTTCTGTCAATCAATGGCACTTTATTGCCAATGCTGGGACACCCTGTAAAACTTAAAATTAAAAAACTGTATTCGGCTTTTGTTTCGTTTTTATTTCCATATTCTGTATGTTACTTTAAAAAATATATATTACTTTCATTGTTATAAATTCGGTCCAGAATGCGTGATTACTTATTGTTCGAGTTTTGTACAGACCGTTGCTATGCCAGCATTTTGCACAGAAATTTCACCAGCGAGCTAGGTTCCAGGAAATTCTAGCGGGCTCTGTACCTGAGGGGCCAGTTCCCGCGCTACCCCCACAAATTACCGTTAAGGGCATTCATTTGCGCATTCCTATTTTGTATCTTTAAGAGACGAGTCGTGGCGAATTGGCATTGTGTTTCAAAAATTATATTACAGTTATCCACACTAAGTTACGGTGTTTTCTTATATTATATCATCAAACGAGTGGTTGCCCACGAAGCAACGCAAGTGGAACCATTCCCCCACATTGGTCCTTCGAGCCGGATTTTTGGATATTGCATCCGGTCCATAGCCTAAGTTACGGGCTCAATTCCAGCGACGCCAAAAATCAACGACGCCACAGGACATAGGAACAGCGAAGCCCCGGATTTCGGACGTCTTTGCAATACAGGTCGGTCCTTTCCATATTTTAACCCGTTATTAATCCATTAATTACCCCCTTTAATATCGCTTCTACTTATTATTATAAATTTAATTACTATATCTCTTACCGCGCCATTGAGGTTATATTTTATCATGGCAGATTTAAAAAACCAAAAACTCGCAGGGGTACCTTAAAATCCCAGTTAACACGTTTTGCAACATATGTAGAGACTTTCGATAGTAACAGTGGCAATTTATCTGAATTAGAAAAGCGTTTAAATGCTATTGATGCAGTTTATAAAGAATTAGACCAAATTCAGTCGGAAATAGAGTTAAGTTGCGATGATAATGAGTCGTTCGACCTTCAAGAACAAGAGAGATCGGCTTTCGAAGAAAATATTTTCAAACAGCAGGTATAGCGAACAATTACTTAAAAACCCTTTCAGAGGTCACTGGTCTTGCCAACCCTAGTTTAACTACCGGTTCATCGCAGGTAGAAATAGCCCATGTCGCAAAACTGCCCTCAATTGTTCTCCCTGAATTTGCGGGGTCCTATGAAAAAATGGACGGAATTTCACGACAGGTTCGTTTCCCTTATTCACAATAATCATTCGCTGAGTAATGTTCAAAAATATTATTATTTACAAGGATGCCTTAAAGACGACGCCGCGCAAGTAATCAGCTCTTTAACTGTATCTGATGCCAACTATCAACGGCTTGGCGATTATTAGTAGAGCGGTACCAAAACGAGCGCGCAATTATTAATTCGCGAATTAAGGGGATGTTAAATATACCAAATGTAAGGCAAGATTCGCATGCTCAGCTTAGATCCTTTTTGGATACATTTTTAAAACATTATCGCGCTTTAGAAATTTAGAACCCACGGTGAAATATTGGGACACCCTGTTATTTTACTTGATGACAGCAAAATTAGATGTAAGCTCTAGAAGGGAATGGGAAAATGCAATAAAAAACAATAAATCGCCTAAAATTGCAGATTTCATTACGTTTTTAACGGAACGCTGTAATTTTCTGGAAAATATCGACATTAAATCAATTTCAACTGCTGCCCCTCCGAAAAGGAGTTTCAGTGATTTTCGTGCTAAAGCTTACGCGCACGTGTCGTTAAACAACAATTCAGCTTGTAGCTATTGCCGCGGTACGCACTCAGTGTATTCATGCAAAAAATTATTAGACATGTCACACAATGTAAGACTGACGGAAGTAAAACGGGTTAATCTGTGTACTAATTGCTTACGTCCAGGACATTCAAATTCATCATGCCGATCTGGCTCATGCAGAATATGTCAGAAAAAGCATAACAGTTTATTGCACAATCAATCTTCCAGAATCTGTCAATACGACGCAAATGCCCATTTCAGGGCAAAATAGTACGCTTGGTGGAAACACCACTCCAAGCCATGCCGATCAACTCCCGCAACCAAATTACGATTGCAGTCGATTTCAGTCCTCTTACTCCAAATATGGAAAATACGACGCACTCTCAAAATATTTGCAGTGTACCAAACCATTTCTACAAATGCTCACTGTAGCTATATACACCCTGACTCATTCGTATTGCTATCTACAGCGCTCATATATGTATTTGATTCCCAAATCAACCCGTATTGTGCCGCGCGCTGTTAGACAACGGTTCGCAGTCTAGCTTCATTACCGAAGGCTTAATACTGCGCTTAGGATTGGCAAGCCAGAAAAATAAATCTACCAATATCTGGAATAAGTCAGTCTTTAATCAATATTAATTACCAATCCCAGATAAAAATAAAATCTAGACTAATGAACATGAAGTTCTGGTTTCGTGTCTCATTATAAACAAAATAACAGATATCATGCCCCAAAAATATATCGACACTTCCAAATTAAAAATACCATCCGATTTGTCACTGGCAGATCCAAATTTCAATACACCGTCAAATATTGACGTACTTTTAGGCGCTAGCGTATTTTTTGATCTTCTCGCTACAGGTCAAGTTAAGCTAGGACCACGTCAACCCGTGATGCAAGAAACTAAGCTGGGTGGATTGTTTCGGGCCCTATACAAATTTCCAAAAAAACAGCCAATACAAAAATGTTTTCTAATCTCAAACCAAGAGATTAAACATCAATTAGAGCGCTTTTGGAGGTTAGAAGAGAATTATACTCGCGATTGCTATTCTAAGGAGGAAAATGAGTGTGAGAATCACTTTGTAAATAATTTTAGTAGAGACCCTATCACAGGACGGTTCACAGTCAAATTGCCATTTAAGGACAATTATATTCAGTTAGGTGATTCTAGGGAAAATACAATTAAACGTTTTTATGCATTAGAACGCAAATTAAATAAAAATATCACCCTTAAAGAAAGCTATTGCAGTTTCATGAAGGAATATCAAGACTTAGGTCACATGAGTAAAATTAATGCCCAGTCAAAATCCAACCTCAACTTAGCATATTACATACCCCATCATGCAGTTGAAAAACAGGAAAGCTTAACGACCAAACTACGAGCAGTCTTTGATGCTTCCGCTAATACGAGTTCGGGCTTCTCATTAAATGATACTTTAATGTTAGGTCCAAATATACAGAGTGATTTATTTACCATACTTTTAAAATTTCGTCAACATAACGTCGTGTTAACTGGCGACATCACTAAGATGTATCGCCAGATATTAGTCCATCCTTCTCAACGGAATTACCAACGAATTGTTTGGCGCAAATCTAGCGAAGCTGAGCTAGAATATTTTGAATTAAACACGGTCACATACGGTACCGCCCCAGCGTCCTTTCTCGCCACACGATGTTTAAAGCAGTTAGCGCTAGAAAACAAAGGTAGATATCCTCTTGAAAGTAACATACTTATGACGGATTTTTTTATGGACGATCTACTCACAGGAAGTCATGATATTGAATCACTGATAACCATTAGAAATAACATTATACGTATGTTACAGCAAGCAGGATTTGAATTACGCAAATTTTGCTCGAACGAAAAAGGCGTTGTGGCTGATTTGCTTGACCAAAACGAAATCATTTCCAATTACGTGATAACTGAACATAATAGTGTCAAAACCCTAGGTGTAGCCTGGAATCCTTTAAGCGATGACTTTCAGTACAACGCTGTCATACAGATGATATTTCTAGTAACGTTTCCAAAAGGCGTATACTATCGTATATATCACAAATATTTGATCCATTAGGACTTCTAGCCCTGTCATAACACAAGCTAAATGCATCATGCAACAACTATGGAAGCTACGTATTGATTGGGACCAAACAATACCTGATGAGTTGCATAAATTATGGCTAAATTTTCAATCTCAACTTCAGCACATTAATTCCATTCGTATACCAAGACACGCCTTAATAAAAAAACCCTCAAGTGTACAGTTGCACGGTCTCTGTGATGCAAGCATCAAGGCTTACGGTGCCGCGATTTTCGTTAGATCGCAAGACGAAAATAATATCCAAACTACTCTATTATGTGCCAAATCACGAGTAGCACCCTTAAGGCAATCTCGCTACCCAGATTAGAACTTTGCGGTGCAGTATTGCTTGGCCAGTTAATGAATAAGGTAAAATCTTCATTATCATTAGATATCGATGATATATATTATTGGACTGATTCAACTATAGTGTTATCTTGGTGTCAGCCCAACCTCATACTTGGCAAACCTTTGTTTGTAATAGAGTATCCGAAATTCAGCAAATTACTGACATTAATAACTGGCATCACATCAGCTCCCAAAATAATCCTGCAGATGTAATATCAAGGGGCTCAACACCCAAGGAATTAGCAAGTTCTGGTTTATGGTGGAACGGTCCGTCGTTTTACTATCAGACATCAATCAGTGGCCAACAAATACAAATATTTTGAATTATTCCAGGAATTGATGCAGAAGTGCCCGAATGTAAACGACAATCTATTTCGTTACACTGTGCAATTACCTTAATTTATTTAATAAATATTCCAGTCATTCAAATTACAGCGGATAACAGCATATTGTTTACGGTTTATTCGGAATCTCAAATCAACTCCAGATAGCAGACTACGCGGACCACTAACAATTTCGGGAAACATCGAATAGCACCCGTGCTCTTGTCAAAATTGCTCAGGCCGAATGTTTTTCTGATGACATTAAGGCAATTAACATCTCAAAAAATGTTAAACCAAGCAGTAAGCTTGCCCCTTTAAATCCATTTATGGACAGTCCACGGACTCTTGCGAGTAGGTGGCCGCCCTAAAAACTCAATGTTAAGCTACAATGCAATGCATCCGATTTTACTTCCACAAAAACACCCTCTCACAAGGCTTGTAATTCAATACGAACACCTCCGCAATCTTCATGCAGGTCCACAAGCTACACTAGCATGTATAAGGCAAAGATATTGCCACTCAACGGTAGACAGGCAGTAAGATCTGTAGTTCACAAATGCGTGACATGTTTCAAGGCTAACCCTAAAAGTGTTTCACCACAAATGGGTGATTTACCTAAATCTAGGGTGACCCCATCCAGGATATTTTCGATCTGCGGTAGTGATTATGCAGGCCCGTTTCAAATAAAGGATGGCAAGACCAGGAACAGAAAAATTGTTAAGGCTTACATATGTATTTTTGTTTGCATGGCTACAAGGGCTGTGCACCTGGAACTTGTCAGCGAATTGTCCACCGACTCATTCTTATGTGCGCTTAAAAGATTTGTGTCGCGACGAGGTTTATGCAAAAAGATTTACTCAGATAATGCCACTAACTATCGCGGAGCAGACAATGTTTTGAAATCTATTAAACATATTCTACATGAACAAAAATTGCACAACTTTTTCTTGCAAAATAACATTGAATGGAGTTTTCTCCCTGCCAGGTCGCCTCATATGGGCGGATTGTGGGAATCTTGTGTACGGTCTGTGAAATATCACCTCAGACGCATAACCAATAACTTTCATTTCACGTTTGAAGAATTCTATACTTTAATAACCCAAGTAGAAGCGGTATTAAATTCTCGTCCTTTAATGCCCTTATCCTTGATCCCAACCGACCTTGAGGCACTGACCCCGGGTCACTTTATAATCGGCGAAGCTCTCACCGCCGTACCAGAAGTAGATCTGCAGTCCACTCCGATTAGCAAGCTTTCTCGCTATAAGCACATCTGCAAGATGTCTCAGCATTTGTGGACCAGGTGGTCCAAGGACTATCTTCATCATCTTCAGCAGCGCTCGAAATGGCGTTTTCAGAAGGAACCCAAGAAGTTAATAGGGGCGTTGGTACTGCTGAAGGAGGACAACGCGCCTCCCCTACAATGGCCCATGGGACGCATCACAGCCATCCACCCAGGTACGGATGGAATAGTGCGCGTAGTGAGCGTAAAAACAAAAAACAGTGAGCTAAAACGTGCCGTTGGGCAAATATGTGTGTTACCGGTGAGTGAAGAGTGATTTGATATAGGGGACGTTCGACTTTATAGACATTTATTTGCATTTACATGTCGCGTTTAATGTCGTTTTTTTTGTCCTAATGTATATTGTATATTTGAAAAATTGTAAATTTTGATTCTGTGTATATACCGCCAACAAGCCACAGCTTATTGTTATATGTTCATATGTATTTGTGTATTCTTTTTTTTTGTTGAAACGTAGTCGTTTCAAAGGGGGCGGTATGTTCGAGTTTTGTACAGACCGTTGCTATGCCAGCATTTTGCACAGAAATTTCACCAGCGAGCTAGGTTCCAGGAAATTCTAGCGGGCTCTGTACCTGAGGGGCCAGTTCCCGCGCTACCCCCACAAATTACCGTTAAGGGCATTCATTTGCGCATTCCTATTTTGTATCTTTAAGAGACGAGTCGTGGCGAATTGGCATTGTGTTTCAAAAATTATATTACAGTTATCCACACTAAGTTACGGTGTTTTCTTATATTATATCATCAAACGAGTGGTTGCCCACGAAGCAACGCAAGTGGAACCATTCCCCCACACTTATCACATAGCAGTTTCGATATTTCTATTGACAAATTCGTACATCAAAATTAGTTAAATTATTGCAACACTCAAGATATTTTTATCAAAGACAATCGGACAACCAATTTTTAATATAATTTAAAGGTATTAATGCAATGTCAGATGCGTTTATAACCACTCTCTCACCTCAAATTCTGGTGGTTATAACGGAATTCTACAGTATATTTTAACAGGCTGGTACATCTCTTTTCTAATTTCATAATAGATGGCACGAACGGATAACGCTCAAGGTGTAATCCGGTACGCCAGCCCTTTAAAAAGGGTTCCAGCCCTTTGTCGCCATGTCCAAGTGCACTCGGATATCCATCTCATTAGACGTGGGGTGCTTCTAACCTAACTGACATACCTTTACAGAAGGGACAAGTTTGTTTTGGTACGCGTCGTACCTTTTCTTCGCTTTTGACGAACGAAAATCAAATTTTAAGCAGAAGTGAAGAAAATGCAAAGGCGACTGTATCTCTCATAATTTCACTGAATATAGTCGCCTGAGGTAAACCAATTTCGTAGGTGTACGTACATCTTAGTATCTGTTCTAGATTGCCGCTTTTAGGTCATGACATCATCGTTTTCTTTAATAGAACACCTTATATAGTGGAGAAGAATTTTCCAATTACGATATACGATTTATTGGAGCATATTGAAATTCTCGAAGATATTATTAAGTTCTTTATGCTGTAAAACACATGGTTAAAGATTTTATGGTAGATCGGTAGAATGCCACGTTAAAATATTACAGCTTTAAAGACCCGGAAAAACTTAATATCTTATTAATTGTAAAGAAAGTAAACTGTTTCAACATTATTATCTTTTGGGGATTTAAAAAATTATTTTACTTTTTTTTTAATTTTTCAGTTTAGCTTTGTTTTTTGCAGAAAAACGTAATAATTTTTCTGTAAGACCGATATGTCTGGTAAATTAAAAACTCTACCTCTCCTCCGTACCTTCTTTTTGATTTACAGACACTTAAAATCCATTGTATACCAGCAAATGTTTCCTGCTGCACAATTTTGAACAATACAATACCTAGATGGCATTCTATCGCACCTGCTTCCAGATACCTTGAATTCCTTTGTTAATATAGTCGCGTACATTACTATACAATAGAAGGCCGCCACTTAGAACATTTATTGTTTTGAGTTTGTTATTATATACACTTGCTTATTCGGGTTGCTTTGCATTTTTCGGGATACTCTAAGCAACTATTAATCATAAACTGTACATTGCCGTAACAAAATTCTTATCAATATCAATGATTTAGTATAAAATAAAGCAAGATTTTTTAAAAATAAATTATCTATCTTTCCTTTCAAGGTTTCACACTTTTGCAATGACCCTAAAATGCTTTCAAACCTTTCAAGAAAATACCTTACATTTTAATTCTGTCTCTGGAATACTGCTGATGCGAAAAAAATTTACAGGTCAAATGAAATATAGTAGCAACGGCTAACAGTATTTATTTATTTCAAAGTCAGGTATTTATAAATACACTCTTGTATACTATTTTATAGTTATTAAGGTACTAAGGGCATTATGAGTAAAATAAGAGCCCAAGATTGTTAGTGTACTAACCGAGGGCTTTGGCCCGAGGTGTGTACAACAATCGCGGGCTCTTAGCTCATAATGCCCGTGGTGCCTTCAAGGTTTTATGTCCTACCAATTTTCTTACCTAATTCATATTCATAATTCAATTCATATAATTACTATGATATAGTATCTAGTTAGCTGATCTAAGTTAGATTTGTGACATTAGCTGAGCTGTCATTAATTTTCATTGTGACAGTGGTGCATTATAAAGTTGTATCCATGGAAACAAATACTGTTAATTTTTCATAATAACCCTAGTGTTCTTATGAAGAAAATCGTACGACACTCATTAATGACCAATAGAAAAATTAGTTCACGAGCCGTATCCAAGACAACAAAAAAATTTCTTGGAAATTTTTTGTAGGTAGACATTACTTCTTTTTAGGGTTTGTGTCGTTACGATTTTCTTACCGAATCTGCATTCGAGCATTAATTCATATCCGGAAATTATTTTTCGTGCATTCAACAACGTCCTAATCGCATAACCGAAAGTAGGTGTTTACTCTTGTGATTTTTCAGTTTTTTTCGATTTTTTCAAAAACGGCTCTAACGATTTTTTTCAAACTTTACATTTTTATTACATTTTTAATGTGCATTGACGTGAGATAGGTGATTTTCCAGTTGAATACTTCTAAAGTGGGTTTCTTTTGTTTTTTTTCTATTTTTTTTTATTAACTCCTATTTTAAATAGAACACCCGGTATATTATTACATTTTTGAATTCTCCTTAAAATTTTAGAGAAAATTTGTCTCTTCAACTAACGCTCTATTTTGTACCGTTTTTGTAGAATTCGTAATTTTTGAAAATTTTTGACAAATGCTTAAATAAAAATTAAAAATTAAATTTTTGACTAATTATAAGATCACTGTAAAAGGAAGTTGTGTGAGTGTATCACACCAGATTTTTTAAGAGACAGCTAGAAATTTCCATTAAACTAAACACTTACTGATTAATAACAAGAGATCAATAAAAAACCAATTAGGGTAGGCTGGGATATGTGTTATACGTTGGCAGTACTAAAGTGTATTGTCAGTCTATGTCAAATTCGAGATTAGTAGGTTAGGTTTTGTTTGTTATTTGACACAGACTAAAGTAACACTTAACCTGCAAATCTCGAATTTGACATCGACTGACAATACACTTCAGTACTGCCAAACGTATAACACATATCACAGTCTACCTTAATTGCTTTTTTTATTGATCTCTTGTTAGTATATTCTGTACATTTTAGTTGTTGCTGTTTATTGGGCACAAATTATAAAACGCCACAAAAAAAAATCAGATATAAACACAAAATCGCAAATAGCAACAGAACCTAAATGTACAATTTAATATATTTTACATAATATTTTAAATAAACAAGACAATTTCTCTTACGCAATCGTTTATCTGCATTACTTTTTGGAGGCGAGAATATAATAACTTTTTTATTAGTTATTTCTTCTCCCGAAATTTTTTCTGTGCCCTTACACAGTGGTTCTTAAGTCAATCTCTAGAGGGATATTGTAACATAGAAAGAACCCGAAAACTCCTAGAGGCTTTTTTCCTTATATACGTAGTTTTCAAACTGAAGCGTGTTCAAGTTTACAAGTCACATTTGAATTTTGCTTATAATAATAGAACACTGGCATACATTTGTATAATATTCGGTATGGCACTCCAAACTGGTGTTAAGTATTTTTTCCTTTCGCACTAGTGGATGAAACGCGGGTGTCACGAGACAGATCATACAGTAACAAGTTAATGACAGAGCCAACAACTTAAAAAATCTAGCAAGAATAATTATTTTACATGATTTTATGTTATTGTATTTTTTATATTTCTCAAGTATTAGACTTTCACAGAAAAAGAATAAAATTTGAATGACTGCGTCAAGCTCTTTTTAAAACTAGGTGTAATCTAGTTGCCCTGTATGTTTTTGTTTTATAACGTTACATTCATTCGTGCACTGGCATTGGCAAATGAAAGTTAGTTGTTTACATTTTTAAATTTATTTTGTATAACGCTTGTTGACCGAATTGTATCTCATCGTGCATGAAAACACGTAGGCATCGGTCTAGCATCTAGCCTCTAGCTTAAAATAAAGATATTATTAATTATTTTATTTTTATTATTACCGTGGAATTTACAATGACGTTTTTTTATTACTGCATAATTGCGGCTACTCAGTTGTAATTTTGTTGCTAGAACTAGGCCTAATCAACAATTTATGCAAAATAAATACTTCTACGACCACTACTAAAAGTAGGTCTTTTAGCACTAGCTTGTCGAACTAAAAATGACGTATATACATCAGCGAGCTAAAAATGAAATCAGCTGGTCTTGAATTTGTGTATTTTAAACTGGAAGTGAGGTTATAAAGTTATTCTAGTTACTTCTTTCGTTAGACGTAAAGTGTTTTTAAAATAATTAAGGCATTATGTAATGAATAAAGTAAAATGTGTACTATTATAATTACCTTTGATAACTAACTTTGAAAACTACCGGCTGCAGAAACAGTCACCTGCGCCGGTCACGGCCATCTATTTACTATGACATAAATTATAACTGTCATAACATCAAAACGTTGTTAAATCGACATTTATGGATTATAACAGTAAATTTAGCAAACTCGTGATAAAAGTGTTATTGCACTCGACATGTTATGAGACTCAGCCTTCGGCTTAATTTCATAATTTTCATGTCTTGTGCATAAACATTCACTTTTAGCACTTATTGCATAAATAGCTATTTTACATATCTTGTAAAAATGTAATAAAACTTGAAATGGAACATGACACAAACAACACACGTTAAATATAGTATGATCAAAAATAATTTTTATCTAGTATGGCTGTGGAATAGTTCTTAATTTATGAATGCAACTATAACTCTCTTAAAAATCAAATGTCAAGTTTGACATTTAAGTATAAACGTAGTTGCATTTAGAAATTAGGAACTATTCCATAGCCAACTAGATAAAAATAATTTTTGATCATACTTTACATAATTACATTGTATACGTTTTAATAACAGGTAAGGTATAAATAGCAAGATATTTCTTAACCAGCTAACGGAATGACCTTTGAAGAATTCAGTTAAAGGTTGTATGTATCTTACACATCAATAACATGTGCTGGTATTAGGTATAGATTATGCTGTCTGCACATCAAGTTTTATTTTTAGGCCTAGACTATATTTATTCGCTGAACTGAATTTCAATGCGTATTAAAACATGAGTTCTTTTCATGCCATTGCAACATACAGATAAAATTTGTCAATTTAAATAAATTATTATACTAGTTGCCCTGTATGTTTTTATTTTATAACGTTACATTAATTTGTTTACTGGCTTTGGCAAATTAAAGTTAGTTGTTTATACTTTCAAATTTATTTTGTATAGCGTTTCATGCTGGAAACGTGCCTCATCGTGCATGAAAAAACGTAAGCATTGGTCTAGCATCTAGCCTCTAGCTTAAAATAAAGATATCTTTAATTATGTTATTTTTATTATTACCGTGAAATTACAATTACGTTTTTTATTATTACTACATAAGTAGTACCGTGAGTTTCATTTGAGGCAATAAGTTGTAATTTTGTTGCTAATCTACAATTTATTCAAAATAAATTTATTTTTTGCATATCTTGTAAAAATGTAATAAAACTTGAAATAGAAGATGCCACAAACAACACACTTTAAATACATAATTACATTGTATAAGTTTATTCGTTATTTTAATAACAGGTAAGGTATAAATAGCAAGATGTTTCTTAGCAAGCTGAATGACCTTAAAAACATTAAGTTAACGGTTGTACCTCTGTTATACAAACATCAATAACATGTGCTGGTATCATAGATTATTCTGCCTGTACATCAGGTTTTATTTTTAGGCCTAGGTTTTATTTATTCACTGCTTGCGAGGTAGATAAGAACTTCCGAGCCACATAAAGATACTTTTGCTCCGAATAACATATAGTATTTTTTCTTCAAACGTTTTTATAACAAATTATTTACAACTTTGTGAACAAAATTCGAAGAAAATTACTTGATCTCGTCAGCTGACGAGCGGCAGACAAAGTCGTCAGCGGCAGATATATATATAACTGTGTTCACTATTTAATATTTTACGAGTATGTTTTTAACCCGTTCTTTGGTCTGGGTTGTGCCCTTGGTTGTCATGTACTATTAACACCAAACGCTCTACATCCGTAAGTTGGTTGACGAGTACAAAAGTCTTAGATTAGATTAGATTAGATTTCACGACTGCATTTTGCTGGCATGCGCACGTTAGCCCTTGTACTGTCGGGAGTTTTCAAGTTAGCAAGCCGACATCCGTATCTTTTACTAGACTTGCAATGTCCCCTACTAGTTTGCGGTTGTCAATAGAGTTAAGGCTCCAATCGAGTTGGTGTCTTTTACGCTCTAATGCTGGGCATTCAAAGAGGATATGATAGGCTGTTTCATCATCCTCTTGGCATAGTCTGCAAACAGGTTCATCTCTATAGATATTGATCCTGTGCATAAATTCTCTGAATGCTCCAGTGCCTGTTAGTAGACTGACTACTTGCTTGATTCGAGTTCTGTTCAGTCTCAACAGGGTTTTGGTGGTATGTGGATTCGGAGTTTTTAGCAATCTTTTGCAGTGTGTTGCTTGATTGTAGTTTCTCCACCTTAGTTGGTGTGCGGTATTGACCCATTCATTAATGGCTGAGCGGGCTTGGTTTTTCTGGATGCTTAGACCAGGTTCTGGACTTGTCCGCCTTTTCGTTTCCTTCAATACCTTGGTGACCTGGGATCCAGCATAATTTTACTGTATTTCCCTGGCTTAAGGTTTGAAGTTTGGATTTGCATTCCTTGACCAGTCTCGATGAAGTACTGAAAGCGTTTAGCACTTTCAGTGCTGCCTGACTGTCTGAGAGAATGTGTATGTCTCGATTGAGCAGCTTCTTTTCTATGCTGCTTCTTTTCTATGCTGATGTTTACGCATACGTTAATAGCTTGTACTTCAGCCTGAAAGATGTTACAAAACTTTCCTAGACTAACTTTTTCGTTGGTTCTAGGATTGGTACTGTACACACCGGAACCTGTACCCCCTTCAAACTTAGATCCATCAGTGTAAAAAATGATGTTCTTATTTGTTGGAGTTGGTAGTTGGTCCGGATTCCAACTTGTGTGTACAGTAAAGTTCTTTTCAAAGTCATAGGCTTTGATTATAAGATCAGAACCCATTTCTAATATTGGGTTGTTGATGTGTGACATGATCTTGCCATGTCCTAGATTATTAGCTGTGATCATCTAGTGACCAGTACTTTGTAATCTGTAGGCTGCCATTCTGGCTTCACCTTCCAAGAAGATGTGCAGAGGTGGCAGATTTAAAATAGCATTCAGTGCTTGTCCTGAGGTGCCTTTAAAGGCTCCAGTGATGCACCGATTAGCTAGATATTGTATTCTGCTGATTTTGTGGATCGCAGTCTTAGGTTTTACATGGTTTACAAATGGTATATTAATTAAAAGAAGCAAATTTAATGTTTAGTTTTTAATCTCAGCTTCGAATAGTATCGGAAAATCAAGAATGTCAATTTTTAAATAATTGTAATAAAAATATCTAGCTTTGGCTCTTCTTACAAAATCTTAAGCAAGCTTGTCTCTGGTATATCGGCAATTGGCAGCTTGACTGTTGACATGCTGATCACCTGCTACAGCCAAAAAGCTTCGATTGCATCTTAATTTTCCCGTCCTTCGCATGCTATATTTTGAGGTCCCCGAACTCGTTTGGTAAGCTTCAACTTCTACAAGAAAAAATATGGATCCGTTGTTAGGACGTAACTAGGTCATGTCGTCAATTATTTAGATGTTTTCTTCACAGGTGCGTGACAAATTTTGTTAATTGCGCCCTTGGCTATTTTTTTTCTGTTAACCTTCCCTAATCCGATTTCGCACAATATTTCCTTGTTGACCTTTGCTCTAGCTTGGAGCTGTTTGATAGTGCTTTGTAAGGGCAAAATGGTGTCCCTTAGTTTACTCACGTTATCACGAATATTTCTCGGTTAATTTAAAACGATTGTTGGAATTTGTCTACCCATCGCACTTGATTGCTGATTCTTTTCGGCTTCGTATCGAGTTCTGAAGCCGTGAGCTTAAGGTATGTGTGCTCTTATTATCCCTTGTTTATTATTGTAATTAGGCACTCGCCTTACGAATTTATAGAGCCGACTCTGGTCTTTAAAGATTGTGCTACTAGTTTGGCGGCCGATTTGAAAATCCAATTCTGAGGGCTCGTTGTTAAGTGGAAGCTTCTGTTGCGGTTTCCCATTTACTGCTGGAGTGCTCAAACACGAAACTCTTTGCCGAAGTTCAGCTTCATATATTTGAGAACTTTTTTTGGTAGCTGGACATTGTCAATTATTGCTGTTTGTTTCTCTGTGCAGTTTGGTATTATCCTGGGAGTATCTAAACACAAACCTGTGTACATTACTCTTTCGGTAACCCTGGATTCACCGGCTGAATTTACATCACCTCCGAGTCTTTGTTCAGGTGTTATTTGTACTTTCACTGAACATACTAAATTTATATTTATTGTTGTAGCATTTTGTTAACTTCCTGCTATTTAAAAATTGTTGGTTATAATGATTGACTTTTCTATAATTGCGATATGATTTAGCAGATTTTTTAATAAGTCAATAATTATAATAATAAATTTACAATTATGCATGATTTTTATTAATGAATGTATAAATAAATATCATAAAGTCGCAATCTATTTTAATATTTAAAAAAATTGTAATTAACAACACGTTTCGCTTCTTGTGGGAGCTTCCTGAGTTGTATTAAATGTTATAATTAAATATATTACATGTATTTATGTTATTTTGTAGGTGATTAAACATTTTGGGAAATTATTACATTAAAAAAATTTATTTATTTACTCGCACTAATAAATTTTGAAATATAGTGGTATGATTACTGGGATTGAAAAATTAAATTGGAAAATGCCATTATTAATATAAATGGCGGTTGTTTAAACATAATGGAATGCATTAAATATACATTCTGCATTCCATTATGTTTAAACCACCGGCATTTATAATAATAATGGAATTTTCTAATTTAATTTTTCAAGCTGCTATACTTCAAAATTTGTTAGTGCGTGTAAATATTTTTTGAAATAACTTAAATACATATAATATCTTTAATTCTAACATTGTATATACCTGGTAAAGTTACACAAGTAGCGAAACGTCTTGTTAATTTTTTTTCAAATATTAAAATATGTTACGACTTTATAATTTATATTTATTCATTCATTAATAAAAAGCATTCATAATTATTGTAAATTTATTATCAAAATTATTGACTTGATAAAAATCTTGTAAATTATCTTGCAACAATAGAATTGGATGTATTCGTAATTTTCCCCTCTAGCGTTAATTTTACATGTAACTTATGTTAGTGCTTGTAATTATTTTGTTGTGCCAGAATATCGGTTCGTAATATAAATCTGTTCATAATAATAATAATAATAATAATAATAATGTTTATTTAACTACGATACAACAACTGTTTGTAGCAAGTCATAATAAGAATAATACAAAGAACAATACAAAGAACAATACAATAAAGTGCAATACACAATTAACAAATAAACAAAACATCAATTCACAAAATCAGATAATCAGATATCTATTGAGGTGTTGACAAATTCATCCACAGAATAGAAACAGAATTGCAATATAAATGTCTTGATTTTAGCTTTAAAACTATTTCTATTTAGCATTTTTACAGTTTCCGGTAAGTGATTGTATAGTGTTAAGTTTAAACAACTGTTTTTCGATTTAGTTAGTCTAAACCGAGGTATTACAATTAATGAAGCCTGTCTCGTATTGTGTACATGAATATCTGAATGAGTGTTGAACTCTGTTTTTTTCCTATGTATTTCTAATAAAGAATAATATATAAAAAGGGAAGGTAATGGCATTATTCCAAGTTGCAAAAATATTTCTTGACACGGTTCTCGAGTACCTGCGTTTACAATAATTCTAACTAATTTCTTCTGGAGGCGAAATATTTTTATGGCATGTGTAGAATTACCCCACAGCACAACACCGTAGCACAGATGTGAGTGAAACAAAGCGAAGTAAGCTGATTTTAAAGTTTCTAAGTCAAACATACTTTTCAGTTTTCTGAATAAAAAAATGGTACCGGCCAGTTTATGACTCAAAAAATCAATGTGGCTAAACCAATTCAAATTAGCGTCCAGGAAGATGCCTAGCATCTTAACTGTATCGCCTTTAGTTAGGTTTTTGTTTGAAGAAACTATAAGACGTTGAGTCTTATCTTGATTCAGTTTTAATTTATTCGTGGTGAACCAGTTAAGGGCCAGATCATCAACATTGTCAGTGATTAGATTCAAATTGATAATACAGCTGTCTGAATTAATTAAGATTGTGTCATCCGCATACAAGACACATTTGTTGGGATGAATAGCTTGACAAAAATCATTGGTGTAGATTAAGAACAATAGCGGTCCCAGTATTGATCCCTGAGGCACGCCGTGTTTAATCGGTACCAAACTAGATGCAGTTCCATTGGTTATAACACACTGAGTTCGATTTTTCATGTAGGATTCAAAGAGTAACAAAGGTAAACCTCTAACTCCATAGCGACTCAATTTATCAGATAAAATTGAGTGACAAACGCAATCAAATGCTTTCGTAAGGTCATATAATGTAATGGCAACGTGTTTACCTTCTTCTAGGCCTGTTATTATGCTGGTCAAGACATCATAAACAGCTTGGACAGTGGTATGGCCACTGCGAAAGCCATACTGACAATTATTTAGGATGGAATTTTTTTCGACGTAGTCCGAAAGTCTAGTTTTTAAGATGCACTCGAAAATTTTTCCAAACACAGGAACAATAGATATAGGACGATAGTTCTCAACATTGGAAATATTGCCCTTCTTAAAAAGGGGAATCACTCTAGTACGTTTAAAAGCATCCGGGAATGATCCTTGCAGAATACAACTATTTAAAAGAGTAGTTAGAGGACCAACAATAAGATCGGCGGTCTCTTTAATGATTGAACTATTAAGATTATAAAAATCCAAACAACTGGAATTTGTTAGTGAGTTTATAACATTATAAACCTCAGATTCCGAAATTGGTAGCATAAAAAAAGAACATGAATGTGTAGGCAGTGCAGCATTATTGTTATTATTGGAAACGTTACTGGGATTGATGCTTTTTTGCTCTGGGAGTGTATCAACAATCCTATCAGCTATTGTAGAAAAATAGTCATTAAACGAGTTTTGAGAAATATCCTCACAAGTATTTTTATGATTACCTAGTACGTTTCTCTCAGCATTTATTAATCTCCAGGTGTCCCTGGCTTTATTGGCTGAAACCCTAAAAAAGGCATTATAAGCGGCTTTTTTTGCAAGTTGGATTTCATTTAAATAGTTTTTACGCAATGTGTTGTACGTCTCGAAAAAAGATGAATCCCTTGTTGCGTTACAAATTACTTTTAAACAGGATAAGATATCTCTTTTTTTACGCAGTGAGTCATTGAACCATTTTACCGGCGAATTTTTACTGTAATAACTTTTCTTAAGCGGAAAATGTTTATCTACAAGTGACTTATAGGTGTTAACTAAATACTCGGAGAGAAACTCCAAGCTATAATTTGAGTCGAAAAAAGGGGACCAATCAGTTGTAGATAAAGAATCTCGTAACATATTTATACCATCCTTAGTAAATTTTCTCCTTAAGCCATGCTTAGGAGTTTCTTTTTTAGACTGTAATTTAATGAACTGAGCAGTATGGTCTGATAAGCAGGCATCTACGACACCGACCTCGAAAGCACTATCATCTATGTTAGTCAAGATATTGTCAATACAAGATGCCGAAAAGGCGGTGATCCTTGTACATTCGGTTATAGTAACTGATAAGCCGAAGGATTCCACCAAACACAAAAAATCGTTTCTGTTATGAGAATTGTAATTTAAGTTAATATTAAAATCACCCGCAAGCACAACTTTGTTATAGTTATCGGTAAGGAATGATAAGAGACTTTCAAACCTTTCAAGAAACACAGCAAAGTCACCTAAACAGGAACGATATACAGTTATTACTGCGATTTTTGAACTTACGATCACAATACCACAGAATTCAGCGTTAACTTCTACACTAAATCTTGAGAGCTGTAAAACTTTGTACTTCAAATGGGTTTTTATAAATGTGCAAACACCTCCGTGTTTATTAGTTTTTCTACAAAAGTAGCTCGCTAAAGCGTAACCCGGTAAATTAATCATTGTTAATGATGTTTCATCCAGCCAATGTTCGGATAGACATATGATATCGTGATTATATTTATCTATATAAAGAGATACAAGGTCAGTTTTATTTGACAGACACTGTATATTAGCATGGAACACAGAAAATAGCAACGGTACGGAAGGGTCAGATCCTAACTGGTTGGAGGCTCCTTCCTCTTCAGGAACACTAAAAAACGTTGGACGCAGGCACCATAAGGCCATAAGTCGGGGTTCATCGCCTTTCTGAAATTTTCTTCTGAAATTCTCACCTTAAACGATGAATAGAGCTCCGGATGTTTCGACTTCAGAATCTCGCAAGATGCCTCCGGAAAATGGTTTTTCAATAATTCTGATAATTTGCTTTCTGTTGTTTGCGGGTCCAGTCTATAGACATGCAGATAAGCTGTTTTAGGAACACCTTTGACGCTAGCTGAAATTTCTTTGTTGTTACCAGTAACTACTGGTCTTTTCTTCGGACGCTTGACTACATCAGTCCAACGTTCACTTTTCTGAATGGACGAGGGAGATTTCGGAGCTTGCGGCGGAAATACTGGAATAGTTTCTTTATTTTGATCTAAATGTATGAGGTCATTAAGTTTTTGTTGACATTCGGCGTGTAAGATGCCATTTGAAACAGCCTTAACGGTAATGAGATTAGCAGTGGAAGAAATCTGCTTCGGTTTCCCGCTGATAAGTTTATTACTATCTGTAGAAATTTTCTTTAAACTAGACACATCTGCTAAATCTTTATGCACTATAGTTTTATCAAATTTACGTACATCACGTGCTGCACTACGTTCACATTCAACGCTGCACTTGTTGGCTTCTTTATCCTTCAGCAGAGCTATATGATTATTTAATAGTGTAATTTTCTCACGTAGATCAAGAATAATTACGTCTTTTTGCTTTAACAAGTAATTAAATATACGTATGTCAATTTTCTTATCTTCACTTGCGATATCGTCAATCGCCTCGAAAAATGCACTGTCCGTTTCGGGTTCTTGGTTAGGAAACTCACAACATGTAATTACATGCTCGTCAATAAATTTAACATTAGCACATCGCTTGGCACAGCTTAAATGAAAGATATTACCACAAATTTCACATTTGCAACCGGTAACAACATTCTTATTACACCTTTTACAGACAGAATTGGCAGAGCCGTGAGAGCCACCCGCCATGACACTACCTAACCGTATTAACTTTGGTTCTATGTAGGACTAATGCAAGTAGTTTTAAGTGGTAGCGGATTTGGCTAAGAACATTTTAATAAGTTTAAGAGTTTGTTACAGTATCAAACTGTTTTAACGACACTCACGAGTGAGTGACTGCCAAATACTTAAACATGTCCGGGAAACGTCCACACTTACCTTGGAAATCGCACAAAACAGGCTAAAGGCCACGGCTTGAATACGCTCAGGGAGATGGGCGTGGGCATAGAAACGGTACGCCACAGGGCAAGCGTGGCGGTATGTATAAGATGGTACAAAATAAATAGGCGCCACAAGACTCAATAGGAGATAACCCACGCTTAACCGAATTTTGTAAGCCAAACGGGGTAGGATATTAGTGTGTAGCCAACGACTCCCAACACATGAAGCGACAAATGCACCGACCTACCTGTGATGTTGCTAAACTGCTTTCGAGTTCCACTTCACATAAAATCGGACACAGTGTATAAATAATATAACCTAAAAGTAATCATGCACAAACACGTGGGGGGAAATCATAAGGCGTTTTTCTATGAACCAATCTATTTGTCTAAACACATATAAATGACATACACACACAATGTAAACACATCATAACGTAATGTACGGCTAAACTACACCCAAGCCTGAAGTTTGCACGCTTGAACTAAAAGAACCCAACAGGTGTTGGACGAATACTCCTTCCAGGCTTACGAATTGCAACAAGCAGCGACCGCCATCGACATCACAGCGGCACACACATAAACAGTACATAACCTTTCACTCTTACGGCCCGATCAGAACTAGACTATCCAGGAATTGCTGCTGAATTAAGAGGTTTGATTTGTTGAGGGTAGAAAATTTTAAGTTCCGTCTCCCTTAGAAGATTGATGTTGAATACCTTCTGTACACACAGTATATCCCAAAAAATCTAATTTTGATTTGCCAAATACACATCTGTCAATATTTAATAATAAACCATAATTCATTAATTTAAAAAATATGTTTTTTGTTACTACTAACTAAGATATCGTCTAAGTAGTGAAAGGTATAACTCATCCCTTCGAAGATCCCAGACATGAACCTTGACCAACAACTTTGAGCGTTGATCAAAACCGGAGTTCCTTCTTTTACAATTAAATGTGTCTTATTCATGTCCTCCCGTAAAAAATTCTGTACTTTAATCTAATCGTTAAATTTTTCTATCAATTGGCTAGCTTGGTAGAACATAAATACTCTATTAGGGTTGAGTTTTTACATTTGGGTAATATAATGATTTGATTAAATTGCGATTAGATTCAATCAAATTGGTAAAATGATAGTCTCGAATTATTCAAATTGACACTTTGTTTATGTGATGAAATAGGAGCAATTCTATTTAATGTTAAATAAAACAACTAAATTAAAATTTATTTAATCGGTTAAGTCTTATCTCATTATATTTTTATTTGTATGTGATAAGGAATGCCGGTTTTTTGGGGCTCTGCAGATGGAAACCAAGCACTGCAGCGAAGCTCACACTCAATATACCTGTCGTCGCTTGATGGCCTCGCAGACGAATTTCACCACGAATCACATAATTATATATGGTTAATTTATACCTCTTGATATTGACTTAATATTGATTACTGGTTTATTATTTGGTTTTTACATGAAAACCAACTCTCGACAATTATTTTTTGAAGCCCTGCTCTTTCGGTTTGTTATTTTTAATTAATTCTTATCACCTAGTAACTGACATCTCGATTATTTTATACATTCACATAATGCTAGATTCCATATAATTAAAAATGTCACAATTTGACAGTTGTTCACTAAAACACATTTTAATTATTCTTATTCAGTTCGCGCCTTTAATCTTGCTCGCAAGTATTCTTTATCTAATTTCTTATTCACAATTACACATTCTTTATGTGATCTACATGCAAATTCCCTTGTATTTATCGACATGCTTTATGTAACAAATCTTACGTATTATTAAACAACTTGTAATTCAATATTAATTTTAGCATACTTTAACATTGTATAGCATTACTTTTAAGGCCACTGCGCAGTAGTACTGTTCTGCATAATCAGTAGATTACATTTGCATATTTATTTTTATTAAATGTAAAACTGTCTTGTATTGATCTAAAAGCAATCTATTGGCATGCCTCTTCAGTTATTAGTGTTGCAAATGCTACTTGCTTAGGCCAATCACGTTCACTAAAAACCCATTTGACTCTTATTTTGACATATAATTCATTGTTTTATTAAACAACTTCTTATTTGATCTAATATTAACATTTTTAACTATTAAACCATACCCAGTCCCGGTATGTTTTTTATTTGACTATTCAATTCACCTGTCATCTGTCAAAAAGTGACCAATGAAAATCCAGAATTCTGACGTTTCTTGACCAATCAAAAAAATATCAATGGATATATCTTCCTAGAAGGTATTCAAGTGACTATTTTTAACAAATGCGATTTTTATTAGAAAAAGTCAATATTAGTGTTCTGTTACTATAGAAATTGTGTAGTTTGTTGCTAGATTTACTGAAAACTAATTTGAAAAAGTAGTTTGGTTCATTAAATAGTCCCTCGAATACCATTCTTAGTCAAAGTTAAGTAGATTATTTTTGCGGTGGTATCACTACTCATGTCCATTGCGCTTGGGATTAGGACTCGTGCTAGCGCACTCGTCCTAATCGTACCAAAGCGCAATGGACATTCGTGACACCACCGCAAAAATAGTCGACATAACTTTGACTACTTATGGTATTATAAGTGATTATTTTTAAAACATAACTGATGTATTAAGTAGAACCGCTTCGGGGACAATGCCACAAAAATGCATAGTATATAACGTATTTAAACTGACAAATTTTATCTGTACGTTGCAATGGCATAAAAAGAACTGCGTGTTTTAATACGCATTGAAATTGGGTTCAGTGAATAAATATAGCCTAGGCCTAAAAATAAAACCTGATGTACAGGCAGAATAATCTATGATACCAGCACATGTTATTGATGTTTGTGTAACATAGGTACAACCGTTAACTTAATTTTTTTAAGGTCATTCAGCTTCCGAAGAAACATCTTGCTATTTATACCTTACCTGTTATTAAAATAACGAACTTGCATTTAAAGTGTGTTGTTTGTGGCATCTTCTATTTCAAGTTTTATTACATTTTTACAAGACATGTAAAAAATAAATTTATTTTGTATAAATTGTAGATTAGCAACAAAATTACAACTTATTGCCGCAAATGAAACTCACGGTACTACTTATGTAGTAATAATAAAAAAACGTGATTGTAAATTTCACGGTAATAATAAAAATAACATAATTAAAAATATCTTTATTTTAAGCTAGAGGCTAGATGCTAGACCAAGGCGTACGTGTTTTCATGCACGATGGGGCACGTTTCCGGCAACAAACGCTATACAAAATAAATTTGAAAGTATAAACAACTAACTTTAATTTGCCAATGCCAGTAAACAAATTAATGTAGCGTTATAAAATAAAAACATACAGGGCAACTACTATAATAATTTATTTAAATTGACAAATTTTATCTGTATGTTGCAATGACATGAAAAGAACTTATGTTTTAATACGCATTGAAATTGAGTTCAGTGAATAAATATAGTCTAGGCCTAAAAATAAAACTTGATGTGCAGACAGCATAATCTATACCTAATACCAGCACATGTTATTGATGTGTAAGATACATACAACCTTTAACTGAATTCTTCAAAGGTCATTCCGTTAGCTGGTGAAGAAATATCTTGCTATTTATACCTTACCTGTTATTAAAACGTATACAATGTAATTATGTAAAGTATGATCAAAAATTATTTTCATCTAGTTGGCTATGGAATAGTTCCTAATTTCTGAATGCAACTACGTTTATACTTAAATGTCAAACTTGACATTTGATTTTTAAGAGAGTTATAGTTGCATTCATAAATTAAGAACTATTCTATAGCCATACTAGATAAAGATAATTTTTGATCATACTATATTTAATGTGTGCTGTTTGTGTCATGTTACATTTCAAGTTTTATTACATTTTTACAAGATATGTAAAATAGTTATTTATGCAATTAATGCTAAAAGTGAATGTTTATGCACAAGACATGAAAATTATGAAATGAAGCCGAAGGCTAAGTCTCAGAACATGTCGAGTGCAATAACACTTTTATCACGAGTTTGCTAAATTTACTATTATAATCCATCAATGTCGATTTATCAACGTTTTACAGTTATGACAGTTATAATTTATGTCATAGTAAATAGATGGCCGTGACCGGCGCAGGTGACTGTTTCTGCAGCCGGTAGTTTTCAAAGTTAGTTATCAAAGGTAATTATAATAGTACACATTTTACTTTATTTATTACATAATGCTTTAATTATTTTAAAAACACTTTACGTCTAACGAAAGAAGAAACTAGAACAACTTTATAACCTCACTTCCAGTTTAAAATACACAAATTCAAGACCAGCTGTTTACATTTAGCACAGGTGCTAAAAGTAAACAGCTGATTTCATTTTTAGCTCGCTGATGTATATATGTCATTTTTAGTTCGACAAGCTAGTGCTAAAAGACCTACTTTTAGTAGTGGTCGTAGAAGTATTTATTTTGTATAAATTGTTGATTAGCAACAAAATTACAACTGAGTAGCCGCAATTATGCAGTAATAAAAAAAACGTCATTGTAAATTCCACGGTAATAATAAAAATAAAATAATTTACAATATCTTTATTTTAAGCTAGAGGCTAGATGCTAGACCGATGTCTACGTGTTTTCATGCACGATGAGATACAATTCCGTCAACAAGCGTTATACAAAATACATTTAAAAATGTAAACAACTAACTTTCATTTGCCAATGCCAGTGCACAAGTGAATGTAACGTTATAAAACAAAAACATACATGGCAACTTGAGTACACCTAGTTTCAAAAAGAGCTTGACCCAGTCATTCAAATTTTATTCTTTTTCTGTGAAAGTCTAATACTTAATTAAATATAAAAAATTACAATAACACAAAAACTTATAAAATAATTATTCTTGCTGGATTTTTTAAGTTGTTGGCTCTGTCATTAACTTGTTACTGTCTTATCTGTCTCGTAACACCGGCGTTTCATCCACTAGTGCGAAAGGAAAAAATACTTACACCAGTTTGGAGTGCCATACCGAATATCATACAAATGTATGCCAGTGTTCTATTATTATAAGCAAAATTCAAATATGACTTGTAAACTTGAACACGCTTCAGTTTGAAAACTACGTATCTAAGGAAAAAAGCCTCTAGAGACTGACTTAAGAACCGCTGTGTAAGGGCACAGAAAAAATGTCGGGAGAAGAAATGACTAATAAAAAAGTTATTATATTCTCGCCTCCAAAAAGTAATGCAGATAAACGATTGCGTAAGAGAAATTGTCTTGTTTATTTAAAATATTATGTAGAATATATTAAATTGCTATTTGCGATTTTGTGTTTATATCTGATTTTTTTTGTGGCGTTTTATAATTCGTGCCCAATAAACAGCAACAACTAAAATGTACAGAATATACTATTAATCAGTAAGTGTTTTATTTAATGCAAATTCCTAGCTGTCTCTTAAAAAAAGCAAAATTTGCGCTGATTACAATGCTAAATTGGCAACGTCGTGTTTTAATAATTATAAAGCTTCAGCAACATGTGGCAAAACAATTACGTTTTATTATTAATTACTCCAGTACCACAGCTCTTAAATATTTTAACCTAGAAAATCGTTCAACTAGAACCAAACAAAATCTTGTGGTTTATTAGAAAGCTGTGAGATCAGAACAAATTTATTATTCTCACAAACGCTGCCGTCTCTACTGAGTCATCTACTTTTTACTTTCTACTAAATATAATGTATTTGATTTAAGCAAAATTAACTAAATTTACTGCAGTCATTTGTATTTTCAAATCCTATGATTTCGTTTAAAAAACTTGAATTTTACACTTCGCTAGGCAAGGTTTTACGAATAATTTGATAATGACCGTGAAATATTATAATACTTTAAAATAGTATACGAGAGTATATTTATAAATACTTGGCCTTGAAATAAATAAATAGTGTTTGCAGTTGCTACTATATTTCATTTGACCTGTCAATTTTTTTGCATCAGCAGTATTCCAGAGACAAAATTAAGATGTAAGGAATTTTCTTGAAGGGCTTGAAAGCATTTTAGGGTCATTGCAAAAGTGTGAAACCTTTAAAGGAAAGTAATAATTTATTTTTTTTAAATCTTGCTTTATTTTATACTAAGTCATTGATATTGATAAGAATGTTGTTACGGCAATGTAAAGTTTATGATTAATAGTGGCTTTGAGTATCCCGAAAAATGCAAAGCAACACGAATAAGCAAGTGTATTAAACAAATTCAAAACAATAAATGTTAGAAGTGGCGGCCTTCTACTGTATGGTAGTGTACGCGACTATTAACAAAGGAATTCAAGGTATCTGGCAGCAGGTGCGATAGAATGCCATCAATAGTAGGTACCCTACCTGTATTATTCAAAATTGTGCAGCAGGAAACGTTTGCTTTGATATACAATGAATTTTAAGTGTCTGTAAATCAAAAAGATTATGCGGATGAGAGGTAGAGTTTTTAATCTACCATGTCGGTCTTACAGAAAAATTATTACTTTTTTCTGCAAAAAACAAAGCCAAACTAAAAATTAAAAAGCAAAATTATTTTTAAAATTTCCAACAGATAATAATGGTTAAAACAGTTAGTTTACTTTCTTTACAATTATTAAGATTCTAAATTTAGAGTTTTTCCGGGCCTTTAAAGCTGTAATATTTTAACGTGGCATTCTACCCATCTACCAAAAACTCAGCAAATCTTTTTCCATGTTACATTACAGCACAAAGAACTTAATATCTTCCAGAATATTCAATATGCTCTATTGGATTTATTGAATCGTATATCGTAATTGGAAAATTCTTCTCCAATATATAACGTGTTCTATTAAAGAAAACGATGATGTCATCACCTAAAAGCGGCAAATCTAGAACAGATACTAAGATGTACATTCACGAAATTGGGTTACCTCAGGCGACTATATTCAGTGAAATTATGAGAGATACAGTCGCCTCTGAATTTTCTTCACTTCTGCTCAAAATTTGATTTTCGTTCGTCAAAAGCGAAGAAAAGGTACGACGCGTACCAAAACAAACTTGTCCCTTCTATAAAGGTATGTCAGTTAGGTTAGAAGCACCCCACGTCTAATGAGATGGATATTCAAGTACACTTGAACATGACGAGAAAGGGCTGGAACCCTCTTTAAAGGGCTGGCGTACCGGGTTACCCCTTGAGCGTTATCCGTTCGTGCCATCTATTATGAAATTAGAAAAGAGATGTACCAGCCTATTGAAATATACTGTAGAATTCCGTTATAACCACCAGAATTTGAGGTGAGAGAGTGGTTATAAACGCATCTGACATTGCATTAATACCTTTAAATTATATTTAAAATTGGTTGTCGGATTGTCTTTGATAAAAATATCTTGAGTGTTATAATGCAATAATTTAACTAATTTTGATGTACGAATTTGTCAATAGAAATATCGAAACTGCTACGTGATAAGTAATCACGCATCCTGGACCGAATTTATAACAATGAAAGTAATATATATTTTTTAAAGTAACATACAGAATATGAAATAAAAACGAAACAAAAGCCGAATACAGTTTTTTAATTTGAAGTTTTACAGGGTGTCCCAGCATTGGCAATAAAGTGCCATTGGTTGACAGAACTGACGAAATAAATTACTGCAATTTTGGAAATCACATAAACTTGAATTGGCATTGTTGCCATATTCGCTATAGGTATAACAAATTTTAAAAAAGCAGTATATTTTGCGGTTTGCAATTACTGATTTAATATTTAAAATACATATTCATTGCTAAATTCTTGTAATTTCCATAATTTGTTATACTAATGACTAGAAAGAAATTATTAGATCTTTCACTCAGGATTAATGCGGCTGCATGGCTATCCAGCGTTTTATTGCCATTTGTATCCCACCCTGGCTAAGTATAACACACATACACACAGACAAATTTCCTTTTTAATATGCTATAGAAGATTTTATATTTAAATTCCTGCTATGCGGTTTGTTTTATACATTTATATCCAATACATTGCGACGATGACATAATTTTGCATAAAAATAAATAAAGGTTGAAAACTAACAGCGGATGCATTACTTAAATTATAAATAAACTAATTAAAGCAAAAAGCTTGCTCTCAGGTTATTTTGTAATGGTTATGTATTGGCTTCATATTAAAAGAGGATCTGAAACAGAATTGTATAGGTCATGTGTTGTATTTACCTATGCGAAAGTTCAGCTGACGTGTTAGAAATCAACATAAAGTTAAAAACGATTCAGCTTTATTGAGCTATTAAAGTTAATAGAGTTGTTTATTAAGATGTGTTGTATGCAAATAATGCAATACCAGGTGTTGAATTACACTCAGAATAGGGATCCATTAAAAACACACTGCCGACATTCGAAACCGTGTCCGAGCGGTAACAGTTGTAATCTGAAAATGCACCATAATGTATTGAAATAGTTCCACTTACCTGAGTTAGGATGGCAGATAACAATCTGAACTAATGTGGATTTTTGAAAGATATGTGCTTTATTAGAAAAGTCAGTTATGAACCTAAAAACGGCAGATTTGAACGGTTCCTTTGGCAGCAGTTTTTTTTTAATTATATCAGAGAGAGCTGTTACTTACAAGCAATTAGTTACTATGGCAATTAAGGATTGTTGATAACAATTTAAGAGAAGAAAAATGTTATTCAGCGAGACGAGGTTTGTTAGTCTTGGCTCTTTCGAAGTTTGAAAGGTTATTGGGCGTAAAATACGCACCTAAATATTTGTACAATTGTTTACTTAGAGCGTCATATTTGTAATTACCACGCACTGTGGAGTTATTTATCGCGTTAAAGTAATTTAAAACAGTGTTTGGAACCAATCGTCAAACTGGTTGCATATTAAAGAATAGCTTTTGCTGTCAGCCAAGATCAATATTGAGATATCGGGCTTGGAATCAGCCCATTTAGCCAGTTGTAAGCAGTTTAGAAGAGTCGCAGTTTACGCATAGAAAGCACCGCAGCCTCAAATCGTGAGTGTGTTACAGTTATTTTCTGTACAGAAACGACGGTATAAAGATAGAGCTCAGACTTATTTAATTAAAGAAAAATGCATTTTTAGTCATAAAATTCGTATAATTGTAATTTTTCTTACATGTAACAATTGTTTTAATGTTTTGTAAGCGTCAATAACTAAGGGTAACAGCTATTTTCTAAGGAGTTTTTTAGAATACCTTATTTTACTAAAAATTAAAACCAAGAAAATATTATTTGTTAAGTAAAAATTAAGAATCAGCATAGCGACCAGATTATCAATCAATTTAAATTGTTTTGATGTGACTACTCAATTTTTTTATTTACCTGACACCTAAATTATGTTTTTGCCCCGACTTGTGGTTGATTTATTTGAGTTTATTCAGATAACTTGCATTGTATTAACCTAATTTATGACACTAACCTTGAGATAAGAGTCGGATTAAGACAGTTAATGTTAATACATAACCAAAAATAATTGTAAAGTAAGTTACAGATTCATTAATAAAGTACAAAAGAACCATGCGCTTAAGTTGATATTAAAAATAAAACCTTACCACAGCAATATAAATTGAAAAAAATACTTCTTGTTTTTCTTCTTATATGTTTTTTTTTGTTTTTTTTTTCACGTTATTCTCCTTTATTCTGTGGAGGATAAAGTCCAGCTTTGCAACCAGTGTTGGTGGTCTTTCTAGGGATCTTCTACCATCTATTAAAAGTTGTGTAAAACATTTACAGCGGCAGATAATATTATCTGCCGCTGACGAGATCAAGTAATTTTCTTCGAATTTTGTTCACAAAGTTGTAAATAATTTGTTATAAAAACGTTTGAAGAAAAAATACTATATGTCATTCGGAGCAAAAGTATCTTTATGTGGCTCGGCTGTACTTATCTGCCTCGCAAGCTCGGCAGCTTCGCCACATAAAATATAACTTTTGCTCCTAATAACATAATATACTATTTTAATCTAGTAAATGTTTTACACAACTTTTAACAGATGGTAGAAGATCCCTAGAAAGACCACCAAAACTGGTTGCAAAGCTGCACTTTATCCTCCACAGAATAGAGGAGAGTAACCTGAAAAAAAAAAAAGAAAAACATATAAGAAGAAAAACAAGAAGTATTTTTTTCAATCTATATTGCTGTGGTAAGGTTTTATTTTTAATATCAACTTAAGCGCATAGTTCTTTTGTGCTTTATTAATGAATCTGTAACTTACTTTAGAATTATTTTTGGTTATGTATTAACATTAATTGTCTTAATCCGACTCTTATCTCAAGGTTAGTGTCATAAATTAGGTTAATACAATGCAAGTTATCTGAATATACTCAAATAAATCAACCACAAGTCGGGGCAAAACATAATTTAGGTGTCAGGTAAATACAAAATTTGAGTAGTCACATCAACACAATTGAAATTGATTGTTAATCTGATTCTTAATTTTTACTTAACAAATAATATTTTCTTGGTTTTAACTTTTAGTAAAATAAGGTATTCTAAAGAACTTCTTAGAAAATAGCTGTTACCCTTAGTTATTGACGCTTACAAAACATTAAAACAATTGTTGCATGTAAGAAAATTACAATTATACGAATTTTATGACTAAAAATGCATTTTTCTTTAATTAAATAAGTCTGAGTTCTATCTTTATACCGTCGTTTCTGTACAGAAAATAACTGTAACACACTCACGATTTGATGCTGCGGTGCTTTCTATGCGTAAACTGCACCTCTTCTAAACTGCTTACAACTGGCTAAATGGGCTGATTCCAAGCCTGATATCTCAATATTGATCTTGGCTGACAGCAAAAGCTATTCTTTAATATGCAACCAGTTTAACGATTGGTTCCAAACACTGTTTTAAATTACTTTAACGCGATAAATAACTCCACAGTGCGTGGTAATTATAAATATGACGCTCTAAGTTAACAATTTTACAAATATTTAGGTGGGTATTTTACGCCCAATAACCTTTCAAACTTCGAAAGAGCCAAGACTAATAAACCTCGTCTCGCTGAATAAAATTTTTCTTCTCTTAAATTGTTATCAACAATCCTTAATTGCCATAGTAACTAATTGCTTGCAAGTAACAGCTCTCTCTGATATAATTTAAAAAAAACTGCTGTCAAAGGAACCGTTCAAATCTGCCGTTTTTAGGTTCATAACTGACTTTTTTGCACTCCCCTATTAAAAATCAAGTGACTACGCACGGAAACAACGATCGGAAACGTCAAATTTACAATCATTCTCGCTTTTTACCGCACTAATGCTTGCAACGAGCACAGAGATTTTTCTCGTTTAAAAAATGGTTTAAAAGTAGATTATTGTATCAAAGCCGAAGTTTATAATAAGAAAATGCATTTTACAACTTTTATTAAGATAATATAGCAGAAATACTCTCACTTATAATACCATGAGTAGTCAAAGTTATGTCGACTATTTTTGCGGTGGTGTCACGAATGTCCATTGCGCTTTGGTATGATTAGGACGAGTGCGCTAGCACGAGTCCTAATCCTAAGCGCAATGGACATGAGTAGTGATACCACCGCAAAAATAATCTACTTAACTTTGACTAAGAATGGTATTCGAGGGACTATTTAATGAACCAAACTACTTTTTCAAATTAGTTTTCAGTAAATCTAGCAACAAACTACTCAATTTCTATAGTAACAGAACACTAATATTGACTTTTTCTAATAAAAATCGCATTTGTTAAAAATAGTCACTTGAATACCTTCTAGGAAGATATATCCACTGATATTTTTTTGATTGGTCAAGAAACGTCAGAATTCTGGATTTTCATTGGTCACTTTTTGACAGATGACGGGTCAATTGAATAGTCAAAATAATTAAAAATCATTGCAAGCCAAGTCAGCGCCATCTGTGAGAAATTCTATAATACAGTCCTGTCACTCGGATTTCCACCTAACCAAAAAAAAATGCAAACGAGGTACCCAGGTAAATACAAAATCATATAATATTAATTATTGTTTTCTTTATCATGGTTATAAATGTTTATATTTAATGTGCAATTTTCGCAGGTAGAAATAGAAATGCCCGGACATCTTATGGTGTTTTCATTTGTAAGGGCCTTACTTATATATGCATTAGCGACATGGCTAGTATTTGACCCTGAGGGACCTGACTCGGACAAAGTTTATGCCACTTGAATTTTATTTATTAAAGATTCTTGAATGTAACCTTCCGCAACTGCAGAGGATTTCTATCCACCATGTCGTTTAATTGAAAGAAAGTTACTTCCTTTGTTTGCCAACAATGTTGCGCTGCTTCTGCGAAAGCAGTGCCCCGTATACTCGTGAGGATTTTGCAACTTTAAGTAAGTTGCAATGAAAAATGGTACTTTCCCAATAGTATTTACACCAACAGGTAAATTGACACATTTACCAGAACGGTATGTAAGGAAAAATCTGTCATTATTTTTAACTAACAACCTTATTTTTAAAAACTGAGTAATAATTTCAACCCATTCATTTTTCGTTATAGCAAATTCTCTTTTAACATATGTTTTTGTTTCAGGAACAGAAACTAGAATGATATCATCTTTAAAAACAATATCCTTAATCAACATTTTGCAAAGTTGTCCTCTGCGGCAAGCTCCAGAAATGCCAATAACCAACACTGTCTGTAAATGAATGTTAGATGTGAGGGCCATGTTCAAATAAATAAAAAATAATTACCTTCATGAGTAAATATTCTTTGTTTGGTGCATTTATTAAGAATTTTGTGATATGTTCTTCATCAAGAACTTGAGATTTCTTAGGAAAACGATGTTCGGTTTTCCTTTTTAAAAGGGCTATTAATTTCGGATATTTTGAAATGTCAACATTATTTTTAATGTTGAAACAAGACTTTAACATGCTGTATATTGACCATAACGACTTCTTATGTTCGCCTATTTCTTGGAAATAGGCCAGTAAAACATTTTCAGTATGATTTTTTATTTTTTTCACTTCACACCATTTAACATATGAATTATATGTATTTTCATACCTGTGTCGTAATTTTATTGGCAATAAATTATTCACAGCTACATTTGCTGTGTTTCTAATTTCGGGTGGTGTACATTCCAAGTCTTCTTCGTCCGAAAACATGCTTGAATTGTTCTTTTACTCAAAAGTTTGTCGACCAAAACTTGACAGTTATTTAAATGATCAGATAGTTACCTACATTATCGACATCAACGCACCGACTTGATTTTTTTCGACAAATTAAAGGCGAATAATTTCTATATTTACATTTTTCGGCATTGTGGAGGATCCGTGCAAAAAATAATATACAAGACACGTGCGGGAACAGTTTTGCTTTATTCGTGCGACGTTCTTCAACTCGTGCGCTACCGCGCACTCGTGTAAAAACTGTCGCACTCATATGCAAAACTGCTGTTCCCGCACTTATCATGTAAATAACTATTTCCTACGACTGCTTCTAAAATCAAGCTTTCCGCCTTGTTGACGTACGTCAAAAATTGGTTGTTTTGAATCAGTTCATCGCGGCAGCCGTCATACGTAAGTATATAATGGTGAATCGTAATACATAGCAACATACATAAATTTTATATAAGCTTTCATATTTATATACCTAAGTCGGCTAGTGGTCAGCTATTTTAAAACGTCAAAGTTGACAGCTGTCACTGTGAATTTGATTTAAACCTTTTTTCGCGATTTAAAGTTACTTGTGCTTTATTTTGTGTATTGTCGGTGTTAAGTGTTAAGAAAAATAAGAAATGGGCGATAAAATATCCAATTCTGATGTAAAAATTTGCACGTCGCTGGAAATTTTAGAAATGGCAAAAAACACCAGTTTAAACCTATTTTCGAAAATTTTACAGTCGTAGGAAAAATTTTGTATGCAACACGAGCGAAAAATGCATTAGGCGTTCGTTCGAGTTTTTTCGGATCTCGCTTCGCTCGGCCCGAAACTTTCGAACTCACGCCTAATGCATTATTTTTCCCTCTAGGTACATAAATAACTATTCTAATAAAGCACATCTTTCAAACATCCACATTAGTTCAGATTATTATCTGCCATCCTAACTCAGGTAAGTGGAACAATTTCAATACATTATTTGCTATAATTTATTAATATGGTGCATTTTCAGATTAAAACTGTTACTCCTCGGACACGGTTTCGAATGTCGGCAGTGTGTTTTTAATGGATCCCAATTCTGAGTGTAATTCAACACCTGGTATTGCATTATTTGCATACAACACATCTTAATAAACAACTCTATTAAATTTAAAAGCTCAATAAAACTGAATCGTTTTTAACTTTATGTTGATTTCCAACACGTCAGCTGAACTTTCGCATAGGTAAATTCTTTTAAAACAAAATTATTAACACATGCCTTATACAATTCTGTTTCAGATCCTCTTTTAATATGAAGCCAATACATAACCATTACAAAATAACCTGAGAGCAAGCTTTTTGCTTTAATTAGTTTATTTATAATTTAAGTAATGCATCCGCTGTTAGTTTTCAACCTTTATTTATTTTTATGCAAAATCATGTCATCGTCGCAATGTATTGGATATAAATGTATAAAACAAACCGCATAGCAGGAATTTAAATATAAAATCTTCTATAGCATATTAAAAAGGAAATTTGTCTGTGTGTATGTGTGTTATACTTAGCCAGGGTGGGATACAAATGGCAATAAAACGCTGGATAGCCATGCAGCCGCATTAATCCTGAGTGAAAGATCTAATAATTTCTTTCTAGTCATTAGTATAACAAATTATGGAAATTACAAGAATTTAGCAATGAATATGTATTTTAAATATTAAATCAGTAATTGCAAACCGCAAAATATACTGCTTTTTTAAAATTTGTTATACCTATAGCGAATATGGCAACAATGCCAATTCAAGTTTATGTGATTTCCAAAATTGCAGTAATTTATTTCGTCAGTTCTGTCAACCAATGGCACTTTATTGCCAATGCTGGGACACCCTGTAAAACTTCAAATTAAAAAACTGTATTCGGCTTTTGTTTCGTTTTTATTTCATATTCTGTATGTTACTTTAAAAAATATATATTACTTTCATTGTTATAAATTCGGTCCAGGATGCGTGATTACTTATCACGTAGCAGTTTCGATATTTCTATTGACAAATTCGTACATCAAAATTAGTTAAATTATTGCATTATAACACTCAAGATATTTTTATCAAAGACAATCCGACAACCAATTTTAAATATAATTTAAAGGTATTAATGCAATGTCAGATGCGTTTATAACCACTCTCTCACCTTAAATTCTGGTGGTTATAACGGAATTCTACAGTATATTTTAACAGGCTGGTACATCTCTTTTCTAATTTCATAATAGATGGCACGAACGGATAACGCTCAAGGGGTAATCCGGTACGCCAGCCCTTTAAAAAGGGTTCCAGCCCTTTGTCGCCATGTCCAAATGCATTTGGATATTCATTTCATTAGACGTGGGGTGCTTCTAACCTAACTGACATACCTTTACAGAAGGGACAAGTTTGTTTTGGTACGCGTCGTACCTTTTCTTCGCTTTTGACGAACGAAAATCAAAGTTTAAGCAGAAGTGAAGAAAATGCAAAGGCGACTGTATCTCTCATAATTTCACTGAATATAGTCGCCTGAGGTAAACCAATTTCGTGGGTGTACGTACATCTTAGTATCTGTTCTAGATTGCCGCTTTTAGGTCATGACATCATCGTTTTCTGTAATAGAACACCTTATATAGTGGAGAAGAATTTTCCAATTACGATATACGTTTTATTGGAGCATATTGAAATTCTCGAAGACATTATTAAGTTCTTTATGCTGTAAAACACTTGGTTAAAGATTTGATGGTAGATCGGTAGAATGCCACGTTAAAATATTACAGCTTTAAAGACCCGGAAAAACTTAAAATCTTATTAATTGTAAAGAAAGTAAAGTTTCAACATTATTATCTTTTGGGGATTTAAAAAATTATTTTACTTTTTTTTAATTTTTCAGTTTAGCTTTGTTTTTTTGCAGAAAAAAGTAATAATTTTTCTGTAAGACCGATATGTCTGGTACATTAAAAACTCTACCTCTCATCCGTACCTTCTTTTTGATTTACAGACACTTAAAATCCATGGTATACCAGCAAATGTTTCCTGCTGCACAATTTTGAACAATACAATACCTAGATGGCATTCTATCGCACCTGCTTCCAGATACCTTGAATTCCTTTGTTAATATAGTCGCGTACATTACTATACAATAGAAGGCCGCCACTTCGAACATTTATTGTTTTGAGTTTGTTATTATATACACTTGCTTATTCGGGTTGCTTTGCATTTTTCGGGATACTCAAAGCAACTATTAATCATGAACTGTACATTGCCGTAACAAAATTCTTATCAATATCAATGATTTAGTATAAAATAAAGCAAGATTTTTTAAAAATAAATTATCTATCTTTCCTTTCAAGGTTTCACACTTTTGCAATTACCCTAAAATGCTTTCAAACCTTTCAAGAAAATTCCTTACATTTTAATTCTGTCTCTGGAACACTGCTGATGCGAAAAAAATTTACAGGTCAAATGAAATATAGTAGCAACGGCAAACAGTATTTATTTATTTCAAAGTCAAGTATTTATAAATACACTCTTGTATACTATTTTATAGTTATTAAGGTACTAAGAGCATTATGAGTAAAATAAGAGCCCAAGATTGTTAGTGTACTAACCCAGGGCCTTTGGCCCGAGGTGTGTACAACAATCGCGGGCTCTTAGCTCATAATGCCCGTGGTGCCTTCAAGGTTTTATGTCCTACCAATTTTCTTACCTAATTCATATTCATAATTCAATTCATATAATTAATATGATATAGTATCTAGTTAGCTGATCTAAGTTAGATTTGTGACATTAGCTGAGCTGTCATTAATTTTCATTGTGACAGTGGTGCATTATAAAGTTGTATCCATGGAAACAAATACTGTTAATTTTTCATAATAACCCTAGTGTTCTTATGAAGAAAATAATTGCCCTGGAGCGTTATTTTGTATCTAAGATACCTTAAAATAGAGTCATTAATTTCAATTAATGTATTGGTAGGACATAAAAGTATTATAATATTTCATGGTCATTATCAAATTATTCGTAAAACCTTGCCTAGCGAAGTGTAAAATTCAAGTTTTTTAAACGAAATCATAGGATTTGAAAATACAAATTAATGCAGTAAATTTAGTTAATTTTGCCTAAATCAAAGACATTATATTTAGTACAAAAAGTAGATGCCCCAGTAGAGACGGCAGCGTTTGTGAGAAATATAAATTTGCTCTGATCTCACACAGCTTTCTAATAAACAACAAGATTTTGTTTGGTTCTAGTTGAACAATTTTCTAGGTTAAAATATTTAAGAGCTGTGGTACTGGAGTAATTAATAATCATAAACATAATTGTTTGGCCACATGTTGCTGAAACTTTATAATTATTAAAACACGACGTTGCCAATTTAGCATTGTAATCAGCGCAAATTTTGCTTTTTTACTTTCTTTTACGATAAAGGAAGTATTGGATTCACCCCAAAAATTCGAAATTGAGTTTTCACAGATCTTCACGTTTTAGAGTCCCCTGATCCCAAAAAACATATTTTTTTTCCTTGGTCTGTGTGTCTGTCTGTCTGTCTGTCTGTCTGTCTGTGAACAGAATATCTCAAAAACGGAAAGAGGTATGGCATTGAAACTGCATATATAAGTTTTGTGTACTATGCAGATGCGACAGCAAGCTTTTTAAGAAAATCGTATAACCGAAAGTAGGTGTTTGCTCTTGTGATTTTTCAGTTTTTTTCAAACTTTACATTTTTATTACATTTTTAATGTGCATTGACGTGAGATAGGTGATTTTCTAGTTGAATACTTCTAAAGTGGGTTTCTTTTGTTTTTTTTTCTATTTTTTTTATTAACTCCTATTTTAAATAGAACACCCGGTATATTATTACATTTTTGAATTCTCCTTAAAATTCTAGAGAAAATTTGTCTCTTCAACTAACGCTCTATTTTGTACTGTTTTTGTAGAATTCGTAATTTTTGAAAATTTTTGACAAATGCTTAAATAAAAATTAAAAATTAAATTTTTGACTAATTATAAGATCACTGTAAAAGGAAGTTGTGTGAGTGTATCACACCAGATTTTTTAAGAGACAGCTAGAAATTTCCATTAAACAAAACACTTACTGATTAATAACAAGAGATCAATAAAAAACCAATTAGGGTAGGCTGGGATATGTGTTATACGTTGGCAGTACTGAAGTGTATTGTCAGTCTATGTCAAATTCGAGATTAGTAGGTTAGGTTTTGTTTGTTATTTGACACAGACTAAAGTAAAAATTAACCTGCAAATCTCGAATTTGACATCGACTGACAATACACTTCAGTACTGCCAAACGTATAACACATATCACAGTCTACCTTAATTGCTTTTTTTATTGATCTCTTGTTAGTATATTCTGTACATTTTAGTTGTTGCTGTTTATTGGGCACAAATTATAAAACGCCACAAAAAAAATCAGATATAAACACAAAATCGCAAATAGCAATAGAACCTAAATGTACAATTTAATATATTTTACATAATATTTTAAATAAACAAGACAATTTCTCTTACGCAATCGTTTATCTGCATTACTTTTTGGAGGCGAGAATATAATAACTTTTTTATTAGTCATTTCTTCTCCCGAAATTTTTTCTGTGCCCTTACACAGTGGTTCTTAAGTCAGTCTCTAGAGGGATATTGTAACATAGAAAGAACCCGAAAACTCCTAGAGGCTTTTTTCCTTATATACATACGTAGTTTTCAAACTGAAGCGTGTTCAAGTTTACAAGTCACATTTGAATTTTGCTTTAATAATAGAACACTGGCATACATTTGTATAATATTCGGTATGGCACTCCAAACTGGTGTTAAGTATTTTTTCCTTTCGCACTAGTGGATGAAACGCGGGTGTCACGAGACAGATCATACAGTAACAAGTTAATGACAGAGCCAACAACTTAAAAAATCCAGCAAGAATAATTATTTTACATAATTTTATGTTATTGTATTTTTTATATTTCTCAAGTATTAGACTTTCACAGAAAAAGAATAAAATTTGAATGACTGCGTCAAGCTCTTTTTAAAACTAGGTGTAATCTAGTTGCCCTGTATGTTTTTGTTTTATAACGTTACATTCATTTGTGCACTGGCATTGGCAAATGAAAGTTAGTTGTTTACATTTTTAAATTTATTTTGTATAACGCTTGTTGACCGAATTGTATCTCATCGTGCATGAAAACACGTAGGCATCGGTCTAGCATCTAGCCTCTAGCTTAAAATAAAGATATTATTAATTATTTTATTTTTATTATTACCGTGGAATTTACAATGACGTTTTTTTATTACTGCATAATTGCGGCTACTCAGTTGTAATTTTGTTGCTAGAACTAGGTCTAATCAACAATTTATGCAAAATAAATACTTCTACGACCACTACTAAAAGTAGGTCTTTTAGCACTAGCTTGTCGAACTAAAAATGACGTATATACATCAGCGAGCTAAAAATGAAATCAGCTAGTCTTGAATTTGTGTATTTTAAACTGGAAGTGAGGTTATAAAGTTATTCTAGTTACTTCTTTCGTTAGACGTAAAGTGTTTTTAAAATAATTAAGGCATTATGTAATGAATAAAAAAAATGTGTACTATTATAATTACCTTTGATAACTAACTTTGAAAACTACCGGCTGCAGAAACAGTCACCTGCGCCGGTCACGGCCATCTATTTACTATGACATAAATTATAACTGTCATAACATCAAAACGTTGTTAAATCGACATTTATGGATTATAACAGTAAATTTAGCAAACTCGTGATAAAAGTGTTATTGCACTCGACATGTTATGAGACTCAGCCTTCGGCTTCATTTCATAATTTTCACGTCTTGTGCATAAACATTCACTTTTAACACTTATTGCATAAATAGCTATTTTACATATCTTGTAAAAATGTAATAAAACTTGAAATGGAACATGACACAAAGAACACACGTTAAATATAGTATGATCAAAAATAATTTTTATCTAGTATGGCTGTGGAATAGTTCTTAATTTATGAATGCAACTATAACCCTCTTAAAAATCAAATGTCAAGTTTGACATTTAAGTATAAACGTAGTTGCATTCAGAAATTAGGAACTATTCCATAGCCAACTAGATAAAAATAATTTTTGATCATACTTTACATAATTACATTGTATACGTTTTAATAACAGGTAAGGTATAAATAGCAAGATATTTCTTAACCAGCTAACGGAATGACCTTTGAAGAATTCAGTTAAAGGTTGTATGTATCTTACACATCAATAACATGTGCTGGTATTAGGTATAGATTATGCTGTCTGCACATCAAGTTTTATTTTTAGGCCTAGACTATATTTATTCACTGAACTGAATTTCAATGCGTATTAAAACATGAGTTCTTTTCATGCCATTGCAACATACAGATAAAATTTGTCAATTTAAATAAATTATTATACTAGTTGCCCTGTATGTTTTTATTTTATAACGTTACATTAATTTGTTTACTGGCTTTGGCAAATTAAAGTTAGTTGTTTATACTTTCAAATTTATTTTGTATAGCGTTTGTTGCTGGAAACGTGCCTCATCGTGTATGAAAACACGTAAGCATTGGTCTAGCGTCTAGCCTCTAGCTTAAAATAAAGATATTTTTAACTATGTTATTTTTATTATTACCGTGAAATTTACAATCACGTTTTTTATTATTACTACATAAGTAGTACCGTGAGTTTCATTTGCGGCAATAAGTTGTAATTTTGTTGCTAATCTACAATTTATTCAAAATAAATTTATTTTTTGCATATCTTGTAAAAATGTAATAAAACTTGAAATCGAAGATGCCACAAAAAACACACTTTAAATACATAATTACATTGTATAAGTTTATTCGTTATTTTAATAACAGGTAAGGTATAAATAGCAAGATGTTTCTTCGAAAGCTGAATGACCTTAAAAACATTAAGTTAACGGTTGTACCTTTGTTATACAAACATCAATAACATGTGCTGGTATCATAGATTATTCTGCCTGTACATCAGGTTTTATTTTTAGGCCTAGGTTTTATTTATTCACTGCTTGCGAGGTAGATAAGTACAACCGAGCCACATAAAGATACTTTTGCTCCGAATAACATATAGTATTTTTTCTTCAAACGTTTTTATAACAAATTATTTACAACTTTGTGAACAAAATTCGAAGAAAATTACTTGATCTCGTCAGCTGACGAGCGGCAGACAAAGTCGTCAGCGGCAGATATATATATAACTGTGTTCACTATTTAATATTTTACGAGTATGTTTTTAACCCGTTATTTGGTCTGGCTTGTGCCCTTGGTTGTCATGTACTATTAACACCAAACGCTCTACATCCGTAAGTTGGGTGACGAGTACAAAAGTCTTAGATTAGATTAGATTAGATTTCACGACTGCCTTTTGCTGGCATGCGCACGTCAGCCCTTGTACTGTCGGGAGTTTTTAAGTTAGCAAGCCGACATCCGTATCTTTTACTAGACTTGCAATGTCCCCTACTAGCTTGCGGTTGCCAATAGAGTTAAGGCTCCAATCGAGTTGGTGTCTTTTACGCTCTAATGCTGGACATTCAAAGAGGATATGATAAGCTGTTTCATCATCCTCTTGGCATAGTCTGCAAACTGGTTCATCTCTATAGATATTGATCCTGTGCATAAATTCTCTGAATGCTCCAGTGCCTGTTAGTAGACTGACTACTTGCTTGATTCGAGTTCTGTTCAGTCTCAACAGGGTTTTGGTGGTATGTGGATTCGGAGTTTTTAGCAATCTTTTGCAGTGTGTTGCTTGATTGTAGTTTCTCCACCTTAGTTGGTGTGCGGTATTGACCCATTCATTAATGGCTGAGCGGGCTTGGTTTTTCTGGATGCTTAGACCAGGTTCTGGACCGGTCATTGCATTACGGGCTGCTTCTTTTGCGAGCTTGTCCGCCTTTTCGTTTCCTTCAATACCTTGGTGACCTGGGATCCAGCATAATTTTACTGTATTTCCCTGGCTTAAGGTTTGAAGTTTGGATTTGCATTCCTTGACCAGTCTCGATGAAGTACTGAAAGAGTTTAGCGCTTTCAGTGCTGCCTAACTGTCTGAGAGAATGTGTATGTCTCGATTGAGCAGCTTCTTTTCTATGCTGCTTCTTTTCTATGCTGATGCTTACGCATACGTTAATAGCTTGTACTTCAGCCTGAAAGATGTTACAAAACTTTCCTAGACTAACTTTTTCGTTGGTTCTAGGATTGGTACTGTACACACCGGAACCTGTACCCCCTTCAAACTTAGATCCATCAGTGTAAAAAATGATGTTCTTATTTGTTGGAGTTGGTAGTTGGTCCGGATTCCAACTTGTGTGTACAGTAAAGTTCTTTTCAAAGTCATAGGCTTTGATTATAAGATCAGAACCCATTTCTAATATTGGGTTGTTGATGTGTGACATGATCTTGCCATGTCCTAGATTATTAGCTGTGATCATCCAGTGACCAGTACTTTGTAATCTGTAGGCTGCCATTCTGGCTTCACCTTCCAAGAAGATGTGCAGAGGTGGCAGATTTAAAATAGCATTCAGTGCTTGTCCTGAGGTGCCTTTAAAGGCTCCAGTGATGCACCGATTAGCTAGATATTGTATTCTGCTGATTTTGTGGATCGCAGTCTTAGGTTTTACATGGTTTACAAATGGTATATTAATTAAAAGAAGCAAATTTAATGTTTAGTTTTTAATCTCAGCTTTGAATAGTATCGGAAAATCAAGAATGTCAATTTTTAAATAATTGTAATAAAAATATGTAGCTTTGGCTCTTCTGACAAAATCTTAAGCAAGCTTGTCTCTGGTATATCGGCAATTGGCAGCTTGACTGTTGACATGTTGATCACCTGCTACAGCCAAAAAGCTTCGATTGCATCTTAATTTTCCCGTCCTTCGCATGCTATATTTTGAGGTCCCCGAACTCGTTTGGTAAGCTTCAACTTCTACAAGAAAAAATATGGATCCGTTGTTAGGACGTAACTAGGTCATGTCGTAAATTATTTAGATGTTTTCTTCACAGGTGCGTGACAAATTTTGTTAATTTCGCCCTTGGCTATTTTTTTTCTGTTAACCTTTCTTAATCCGATTTCGCACAATATTTCCTTGTTGACCTTTGCTCTAGCTTGGAGCTGTTTGATAGTGCTTTGTAAGGGCAAAATGGTGTCCCTTAGTTTACTCACGTTATCACGAATATTTCTCGGTTAATTTAAAACGATTGTTGGAATTTGTCTACCCATCGCACTTGGTTGCTGCTTCTTTTCGGCTTCGTATGGAGTTCTGAAGCCGTGAGCTTAAGGTATGTGTGCTCTTATTATCCCTTGTTTATTATTGTAATTAGGCACTCGCCTTACGAATTTATAGAGCCGACTCTGGTCTTTAAAGATTGTGCTACTAGTTTGGCGGCCGATTTGAAAATCCAATTCTGAGGGCTCGTTGTTAAGTGGAAGCTTCTGTTGCGGTTTCATATTTACTGCTGGAGTGCTCAAACACGAAACTCTTTGCCGAAGTTCAGCTTCATATATTTGAGAACTTTTTTTGGTAGCTGGACATTGTCAATTATTGCTGTTTGTTTCTCTGTGCAGTTTGGTATTATCCTGGGAGTATCTAAACACAAACCTGTGTACATTACTCTTTCGGTAACCCTGGATTCACCGGCTGAATTTACATCACCTCCGAGTCTTTGTTCAGGTGTTATTTGTACTTTCACTGAACATACTAAATTTATATTTATTGTTGTAGCATTTTGTTAACTTCCTGCTATTTAAAAATTGTTGGTTATAATGATTGACTTTTCTATAATTGCGATATGATTTAGCAGATTTTTTAATAAGTCAATAATTATAATAATAAATTTACAATTATGCATGATTTTTATTAATGAATGTATAAATAAATATCATAAAGTCGCAATCTATTTTAATATTTAAAAAAATTGTAATTAACAACACGTTTCGCTTCTTGTGGGAGCTTCCTGAGTTGTATTAAATGTTATAATTAAATATATTACATGTATTTATGTTATTTTGTAGGTGATTAAACATTTTGGGAAATTATTACATTAAAAAAATTTATTTATTTACTCGCACTAATAAATTTTGAAATATAGTGGTATGATTACTGGCATTGAAAAATTAAATTGGAAAATGCCATTATTAATATAAATGGCGGTTGTTTAAACATAATGGAATGCATTAAATATACATTCTGCATTCCATTATGTTTAAACCACCGCCATTTATAATAATAATGGAATTTTCTAATTTAATTTTTCAAGCTGCTATACTTCAAAATTTGTTAGTGCGTGTAAATATTTTTTGAAATAACTTAAATACATATAATATCTTTAATTCTAACATTGTATATACCTGGTGAAGTTACACAAGTAGCGAAACGTCTTGTTAATTTTTTTTTAAATATTAAAATATGTTACGACTTTATAGTTTATATCTATTCATTCATTAATAAAAAGCATTCATAATTATCGTAAATTTATTATCAAAATTATTGACTTGATAAAAATCTTGTAAATTAGCTTGCAACAATAGAATTGGATGTATTCGTAATTTTCCCCTCTAGCGTTAATTTTACATGTAACTTATGTTAGTGCTTGTAATTATTTTGTTGTGCCAGAATATCGGTTCGTAATATAAATCTGTTCATATTAACTTTGGTTCTATGTAGGACTAATGCAAGTAGTTTTAAGTGGTAGCGGATTTGGCTAAGAACATTTTAATAAGTTTAAGAGTTTGTTACAGTATCAAACTGTTTTAACGACACTCACGAGTGAGTGACTGTCAAATACTTAAACATGTCCGGGAAACGTCCACACTTACCTTGGAAATCGCACAAAACAGACTAAAGGCCACTGCTTGAACACGCTCAGGGAGATGGGCGTGGGCATAGAAACGGTACGCCACAGGGCAAGCGTGGCGGTATGTATAAGATGGTACAAAATAAATGAGCGCCACAAGATTCAATAGGGGATAACCCACGCTTAACCGAATTTTGTAAGCCAAACGGGGTAGGATATTAGTGTGTAGCTAACGACTCCCAACACATGAAGCGACAAATGCACCGACCTACCTGTGATGTTGCTAAACTGCTTTCGAGTTCCACTTCACATAAAATCGGACACAGTGTATAAATAATATAACCTAAAAGTAATCATGCACAAACATGTGGGGGGAAATCATAAGGCGTTTTTCTATGAACCAATCTATTTGTCTAAACACATGTAAATGACATACACACACAATGTAAACACATCATAACGTAATGTACTGCTAAACTACACCCAGGCCTGAAGTTTGCACGCTTGAACTAAAAGATCCCAACAGGTGTTGGACGAATACTCCTTCCAGGCTTACGAACTGCAACAAGCAGCGACCGCCATCGACATCACAGCGGCACACACATAAACAGTACATAACCTTTCACTCTTACGGCCCGATCAGAACTCTCCGGAGAAAAAACACGCGACGCTGTCCTAGACAGACACGCTGCTTGCAACGTGCAGGCGGGGGGGAAGCTATAAGTGGCATGATTTCTGCAGCTGTGCCCAATTACGGGGCGAGAAGCAACCACTCGACGGATTTTCTAGAATAAAGCTGTGCTCGAAATCCCAAAATGACAGACTTTCTAGAACAAAGCTGAGTTCGAAATCCCAAAATTCTAAATAAACCAAGACAAATAATTATGAACGAAAAGATTAAAGTGGCCATTACGGGTCGTTTGAAATTATGAACCATCAACTGCCTAAACACCATTTGATGAACTAGCATACGTAAGAAAATATGACTGGAAAGCCTATATGCAGCGAAATTGTAATTAGCAAATAGAAAATACTCCAAGAAACCGAATTTAAAAATAGTTCTCGCGAGCCAATGAACTTATGGGTTGTCTTGAAGGTTCTTTGGAAATTTGAACTCTCTTTGATAATTTTAGATTAGAACCGCACACCGTCTTCACTGTAGCTAGTCGACCCTCCGATTCGTCTATGTAGCCTGAACGTTTATTTGGTACGATTTGAAGCTGAAACTAAGTACAAAATTGCTCTGAGAAGTAGAAAGTGTGATGGAATAAGACTGTGGCTTCCCAAAGGGAATACTTTGAGGGAGACTGAGGCGCTGTTATCCTAGGGTAGCTATTTATTTTTAAAGCATAAGGTCGGATATTTACCAGACGGACTTGGTATAATGTAAACTTTTGGCTCTGATTAGTGAAAAATAATATAGTCAATTAGAGAAAGTTCTAACACATACTATAGAAGCAAAAGTAAACACTTTACAAATACAAGGGTGAATACATAGACTTTATAAGCCATTATTCAATTCGATAGGTTCACCATGTCATAGTTTACCTTAATATTTACCCAAAATATTTAACCTCTTATTAGTAAATACAAACTCACACAATAAAGATACACTTCTCCAAAGAAACTTAAAATAACAGATAAATACATGCTTGACGCAGTTAGTCTTTTCACGAACATTTCAGTAGACAAAACATTCAACGTCATAAAAAAGACTATAAAACGAAACGCTCTAAGGACACGAACAATATTAAACATTTTCACCATTATTAATTCCTTTTAAGGACATAAATATGTGTCTATTAAAACAACATACATTCAATTACACAATGGATTTTACTAATGAAATTTATAGATCGTAATGTGGTCTCTAAATAATTATATAGTGAGGAGGAGATAATATATTATTGATGTATTAGCAACTTATCTCATGATATAGATGAGGTGATTTTTTAAACCATTTAAGAGTAGACTTAAATTTATATACAAATAGAGCAACACCATGGTTATTTTTTCTTGATATACTAAAACGAGCAACACCCTTGCAGCCTCAGTGTACCACAAAAAAACATACTATAACAGTCATGTAAACATAAAGACAGATGCTATAATACGTGTTTACGATAAAGGCAACGTAATAACAAAATATTCCAAAAGAAAAGGAATTTACTACAAACATTTTAAAAGATATTGAATCACTATACCGAGTCTCTTGTTTGGAACATTTTCAAAATACGAGACACCAGATAAATGAAACATACAAAGATACGCACATGCCTGTATAAAGTCACTGTCCCTTGTATTCCATGCATGTTTGATAAAATTAGAAGAGCTACAGATATTGTAATGGTGTGATGCTTACAGAAATTCTGGTTGCATTGCCAACGTACTAAAGAAAGATTAAAATAGACCCAGAATTGGTATTCTATTGATTGCAAAAATAAGTCACTAGTAAACATTGATAATTACGTAAGACATGATTGCCAATAACTGTAGTTTAATTAACAGAGGTTAGTATTTGAATAAAACAGTATCGTCGGGTTGAGTTCAGCTTGCATTCAATATTTGTGCTAGTTATGGCAAATGTATCTAATTTATCACGACTGGCAGGTTAATAATGTTACGTCAAGGCACGATAATTAATTTCTTTTAGTACATAAGTGTTTCGAAGCATTACAGGAGTTTATGCAGCGTTTAGTATTCATATCATGATGCCAACAATCGATAACGCAGCTAAAGGGTTAATAAGGCAGTGTAAGAAGGTACAAAGTTGGAAAGAACATTTGAAAAGCAATCTGAGAACTAAGCAAGACTACAATAAAGTGCTAATAACTTGTGAAACAGTATTTATTAATCTAAAGGTGAAAATATGCAACAAGAGTGCTTTTAAAGTGTTCCAGAATGACACTTAAGCAAAAACAATTTAGTAGTTACCGAAAAACATTGTAAAAACTTACTTAAAACAATTGTTAACTTGTTGCTGTGGAGACCCAGATGGTCCATTGTTGTTGTTTAATAGGGAAGCCAAGCCGAAAGCTTGTTTGTAACATTGTTTCCCAGTTTGAATTGATTCGTACATAAAGTTTATCATTTCTAGCAGTTGTCGAGTTTTATGTATTCGCCAGTGTGCAGAGCTCAATTGTGCTTAATTTTGGTAGTGTTTCTAAGTGCAAGCCCAGAAAAAATTGATCCCGAAGCTTCGTTCATTTGTGTTTGACTTCGAAGTGATATTTTGGCAAGTTATGGAGCTGCAGGAAGCAGATAGCAGTGTGCAGCGTATAGAGGAGTTTTTGCTTGTGGGGTACAAGAAGGCAGCAGCAGATAAAAGCGTTCCAGAAGACAGGTACGAGGTTGGCGTCTCTTGTAAACGTGATCCGAGTTGAGGACAACTTTTTAAACCCGATTGAGAAGGCCGGAAGCCGAGGGAAATGCAGAGCAAAGTACAACAGTTGGGGAAGACTTCGTTCGTGGTCCAGAGGCAGGTAGCAGCCGCAAGGAAGCTTTCCAGAAGGAAGTTACGAGCTTGACGTCACCCCATTTTGCAGAAAGTAGAACATTTGGAGAGCAAGCAAAACAGTTGCCAGTTTGCGTCACCTATGACGTGAAATAAAACAAATACAGGTTAGCCAAACAACTTGATTCGTTAAATTGTATTCTTATTGTTTACCTGAGGTGAATTTATTAATTTTTGGTCGATTTGCTTTCAATTTCGCTGGTTTTTTGTGTGTTCGATCAGCTCTGTTTGCCGTCAATATTTGAAGTTAACTGTTACTCATTAATATCGAGCATTTGCTCTACTAGGGCAAGATCTATACAGTGTTACAAACCCAACCACCGCAGATATTGGAGTTCTCAGAAGCTAACCGGCACATAAAATTTAAATTAGTTGCCAATAAATAAATTATATAGGAGGCAACGTACCATTTATTATTGCAATTAAAGCTCAATTAAAAAATCTTAACCTTTAATTTGTAATAACCCTATTTTATTTGCTAAAAAAATTATGTCATTACATACTTGTCACTATACAACGTTATTATTATGCAATATGTTGATATGTAGGTTTAATGTGAGGACGGTATTATATTATTAATATTTTATAATTTTGTACTGTAGCGAAATTCCCAATGTGAGTAATAATTTTATGCCACAAAGAAACGTTAGAGAATGTGATTATATTTGTCAGAAAATATTGCACATCATTTTTTGTTGTATCTATATAATACGAATATATTAAAAGTACTAACGGATCTACGTTTTTCAATTACAATTAACATTATATACAATGCAATGTTTATTATTTATGAAGATGTGGTTTGGTTTCTGTAGATGGGTGTTCTGTTATTAATTTAAAATGTTTAAATTAAATCATAAAGACAGCAACAGCTGAACAAACCCCATGTTTTAAGAGACAATTAAAATACGGTTATTTCCATTTCACTCATAAAAGTGTTGAAACACCTTCCGACTTCATAGAAAATCTGTTGAGTAGTTCATAGTTAGTTACCGTATGTCATCATAAGCATCTGTGCAAAAATAAATTTACCAGATCACAGACGTTTCGTCAGATAATTACTTAAGCAAATTTACTTCTCAGTTATCTGCTAAAAATAACCGACCTATAAATTTGTTACGTAGCAGAAGGCACAAAATGTTAGTTTTTACGTAGTAGATACTTTCCAGTACAAAGTTGTAAGCAAAAATTCATAACAAAAGAAGAACGACTCTGCATCACTTCCTGAAACCGATAACGTATCTGTTGTGGCTAGCTAGGCAAGTCATGGTCGTCGCAAGATGGGCAATGGACGAAACCAGGCCGGAAATTCCCAGATTAGTATCTTGCCAAATAGAGAAAGCGGGAAAAGACAGAATTCGCATACGTCATTGAGATATAAGTATATTTTAACATTGGCATGAAATGCAAAAAGTGCTACTGATTTATCTTGAAAAGTAGGTACGTATTTTACTTGGAAACTGCGTTATAGCAGTCCTTGAAATACCCAGCAGCCAATGCATGCCATTAATTAAAACAGGAAATTACAATTGCATCGAGTTATTTGATAAAATCTCTGCATTACGTTCTTTTATTTGTTCGTAACAGGCAAAACGGTGTCTGTTTTCTAGGAGCGATCTGATTAGAATATTTATAAAACTTGAACTTGAACCCATCCGCAGACAAAGAAGCGTAGGCGTGAATCTATTAGGTATCTTATATAGCTTGAGGCTTAGGATTTAGCAGGTGCTTGAAAGAGTTATTATTTTAAATCCCTATGAGTAGGCACAGTCCCAATGTTCTTTATATATAAATGTGTAGGACTCAATTAAATCAGTATTAGATTGTTACAATGCTATAAATATGAAGTTTCTATACAGAACAATACTGACATTGAACAATGAAATTAAAAGCGGTTCTATTCACTGGAGAAATTAACAATCATGCAATTTTATCTTAATTATTAATGTGCCTGGAAGTAATAAATGCAAAAAAACTATGTTTTATCCTTGTTATTAACAACCGGCGGAAGATAGGAAATCTCAAACTGCCTTGGAAAATATATACAGTGTGGAAATAAAGTAACGGATAAATTGCTTAACTTTGTTAATATTAATTTTTATGAAAAAATCTTGAAGGGGTATAGCGATTTTAATTATAGAACATACACTACAACTACCTTTATGTTGCTACGTTATTTGTTTAAAAAGTTATAACATCAGCGACTTTTTTTTTAATAACAACCTGACTTTTTACTTCCTTTTACTATAAAGGAAGTATTGGATTCACCCCAAAAATTCGAAATTGAGTTTTCAACGGATCTTCACGTTTTAGAGTCCCCTGATCCCAAAAAAACATATTTTTTTCATTGGTCTGTCTGTGTGTGTGTGTGTGTGTGTGTGTGTGTGTGTGTGTGTGTCTGTCTGTGTGTCTGTCTGTGAACAGAATATCTCAAAAACGAACAGAGGTATGGCGTTAAAACTTCATATATAACTTTTGTGTACTATGTAGATGAGACAGCAAGCTTTTGAAGAAAATCGCATAACCGGAAGTAGGTGTTTACTCTTGTGATTTTTCAGTTTTTTTTCGATTTTTTCAAAAACGGATCTAACGATTTTTTTTAAACTTTACATTTTTCTTACATTTTTAATGTGTATTGATGTGAGATAGGTGATTTTCCAGTTGAATACTTCTAAAGTGGGTTTCTTTTGTTTTCTTTTCTATTCTTTTTATTAACTCCTATTTTAAATAAAACACCCGGTATATTATTACATTTTTGAATTCACTTTAAAATTCTAGAGAAAATTTGTCTCTTCAACTAACGCTCGATTTTGTACCGTTTTTGTAGAATTTGTAATTTTTGAAAATTTTTAACAAATGGTTAAAAATTAAAAATGAAATTTTTGACTAATTATAAGATCACTGTAAAAAGAAGTTGTGTGAGTGTATCACACCAGATTTTTTATTATTGATTTTGGTAGTACCTTTTATGTTGTTTTCAATGATAATTTTTTTTAATATGTTACATCTGAAAAAAATCGAGAAAAACGGTCTTGAAAGTTAAATATTAAAAACCAATTTTATTAATAAAATAATTTGCTAAGTTAAATTCTAATTTAGAAAAAGCAGAAGACGCTTATTTTGTTATGACATTTACAAATTGTTTAAATCTGTCATGTAACTAATCTTTTTTTAGTTTTATCCACCGGTAACTAGATTTATTTTGCTCATTTCATTGGTTTTTAATATTTAAATTTTAAGATCATTTTTTCGATATTTTCAAATGGAACATATTGACAATTTTATAGCGTTCGAAACGGGATAAAAAGTACTACCGAAATCAATAATAAAAAATATAGGTTGTTACTTCAAAAAAAAGTCGATGACGTCATATCATGAAAAACAAGTTACATAAGAAACTGAAAATCAGCTGAAAATATTCTCTATGTTCAAAATCGCTACAGCCTTTCGAGATTTTTTCATAAAAATGAATATTAACGAAGTTAATGAATTTATCCGTTACTTTATTTCCAGACTGTATAATTGGGTTTACACTTTTATTTATTTACATTCTTCCAGCACGTTAATACGTTCGTCTTAAATACCTAAATTTATAATAAGTAGTACAAACATTTTCTAAAACAAGTTAAAAAAGAAATCGATTTTTTTTCTAGGTATATTTAAGTAGGGTTATGTTATTGTCTTTGGTTTAACGACGGTTAGAAGAGAGGGGTGGAAAATAAAACAACAGATGCGACATGTTCGCCACAAGAATCTTTCAGCCTGGAGGTTTCTCACAAATAAACTTGTTTAAAATTGAAAGAATTATTTTCCGATAGTGATGTTGGTGAATTTTTGTATAAACTTTATAGGAGCTGTGTAGAATATGACGATTAAGAGTGTCAGCCTGAATAAAAATTTAGAAAAAATCATATTTATAACATTATTTAAATAAAAATTAATTACCACAGCATTGTTTACTAGAAAATACGTTTTATTAGAATGCCATTTTTAGCGTGGTATTTGAGATCAGTATCTACTGGCCATGACCTACGTCCTACAGCATCGCAGGTCAAAAAACTCTTCAATAGAATTATCGGGTACGTAATACTTATTATGTTGTGAAATGTAGCTCCCAGAAATGCAGTTGAAAATTGTCGAACCAAGTCTTCTGAATTTTCACTAGAAGTGTAGGTAATTACAATTTGTAATTTGCCCTAAAAGTTACGTTTAAAACAGCTTGACTTATAATATTAACTTTCAAAAGTTCTCAGCGATACTGAAATTACAGAGATAATTTCATTTTGTATATTTTTAGGAACGTACATGATACAGAGGGTGTTCAAATAATATGGTATGTGCTATATGACCATTTTGTAAAAAACATATTTCAAAATGAAAGTTGTTCAGTATTTAGTTTTCTATTGCAGGGCAGTATTTAATAATTTTTTCTTTGGAAACTAAAAGCGCAACGAATCACTTTCTAATATTCTATTCTCTTCTAAAGTGTTACTTACTACGCTTTTGTTTTCCACAGAAATAATAATTAAATATTGTTTTGTGATGAAAAACTAAATATTGTTTGGTTTATTTTACGAGAAGGTATACATTTACTGAGATTATACCATATTCTATACTTTTCGGACACGCTCTGTGTATATATATAATTTCATATATTATATTTCAGTTATATAAACTGTATCCCTTCTAGCATTTTATGTTAATATGAGAGTGGCCTTCAAAACTCTGCTTTGAACAATAGGAACAAAATAGAACTGTTGCCATAAACCATAGACAAAGTAAACATAGCAATTAACACGACATTGTATTAGAAAAACCAAGTCTGCTAGCTAATGGAGAAAACAAACACATATTTGTTAAATCTATTCCGAAATTAGTACCTAGTAACCTCCAGTTACAAGAATAACTTCTAAAGAAGCAATGCTTAATAGTTCTGCATGCGCAATGGAAAAGTAAAATGTCCAAGATATAACTTACGTTGCTGCAAATACAATTCCCATAACTTTCCAAATACGGTTATTTCCTTGTTCTAAAACTGCTTTTTGCTAAGAGACAAAGTTCTTTTAATGCTTTCTTAATGCAATTTGTATTCATACACGACTGCATTATGCAAATCTTGTTTTTCTAAAATAATCAAAGTCCACCAGCCACTTCCAATAAATTAACGTTATTGCCATAAAAGCTAAAGCTGCTAAACTGGTCACAATTAATCATTTAGGTATTTATGATTTTTCCTACAATATTATTTTTTTGTGTTGCATATTATGATACGAAGAAAACTATAGGTTCTTTTTGTTATAAAACATGTGAAATACTTCGACTTAGTTCCTTATTATTTTAATCACACATTATCAATTTATACAGGGTGGATGTTTACTGTGTGGACGGAGGATTGCTTCTTAACTATTACAGACATCAAAACCAATTTTGGTATGGTAATGTACAATCATTGAACCTGCATTTTAAAAATATGCAGATACATACAGGGTGATTGACAAAAATATGCCAACCCAAACGTGTATGTTTTTAAATAGAACACCTTGTATATTTTTGCATTTTTGGATTCCCTGACACATTTAGAATAAAAATTTATAAAGTTGTATCTGTATCACCAACCCTTCTGAAGGTTTAAAATAGCTATTGTTCAAAATGTTGTCCATTTTCTTCTATACAAGACTGCACACGATGCACCATCGACTGTCTTACACGCTGGATAATTCCCGGTCGATTTTGAATTGATGCACAAGAATCGATAACCCGTTGTTCTAGCACTTCTACATTTTCTATTGGTGCGGAAAACGAGTCATAGCTCGAAAACAAAGAGTTTGCGGACATGTGTTTATCTAAACTTTTGTAACTATTATGAGCTGTAGAAGTCGTCTGTAAAGTTTGGAGCAACATTTTGGAAACACCCTGTATAGATGCGACAGCCAGCTTTTGAAGAAAATTTCATAATTGGAAGTAGGTGTTTACTCTTGTGATTTTTCAGTTTTTTTTGGATTTTTTCAAAAACCGATCTAACGATTTTTTTCAAACTTCACATTTTCCAGTTGCATGCTTCTAATATGGTTTTCTTTTGTTTTTTTTCGGTTTTTTTATTAACTCTTATTTAAAATAGAACGCCCGGTATATTATTACATTTTTTAATTCACCTTAAAATTCTAGAGAAAATTTGTCGCTTCAACTAACGCTCTATTTTGTACCGTTTTTGTAGAATTTGTAATTTTTGACAAATACTTAAAAATTTAATATAAAATTTTTGGCTAATTATAAGATCACTGTAAAAGGAAGTTGTGTGAGTGTATCACACTAGATTTTTTTTATGCATACGCTTGCCGTTGTGATCGCATCGCCTATGTTTAGTAGTTAAGGCGACGTTCAAAATATAAAATAAGTTATTAAGTGGTCTTATAACTTACAGACGCATTTTTACTTCCTTTTACAATAAAGGAAGTATTGGATTCACCCCAAAAATTCGAAATTGAGTTTTCAACAGATCTTCACGTTTTAGAGTCCCCTGATCCCAAAAAACATCTTTTTTTTCATTGGTATGTCTGTCTGTCTGTCTGTTTGTCTGTGTGTCTGTCTGTCTGTGAACAGAATATCTCAAAAACCGAAAGAGGTATGCCGTTGAAACTTCATATATAAGTTTTGTTTACTATGTAGATGCGACAGCAAGCTTTTGAAGAAAATCGCATAACCGGAAGTAGGTGTTTACCCTTGTGATTTTTCAGTGTTTTTCGATTTTTCCAAAAACGGCTCTAACGATTTTTTTTAAACTTTACATTTTTATTACATTTTTAATGTGTATTGATGTGAGATAGGTGATTTTCCAGTTGAATACTTCTAAAATGGGTTTCTTTTGTTTTCTTTTCTATTTTTTTATTAACTCCTATTTTAAATAGAACACCCGGTATATTATTACATTTTTGAATTCAGCTTAAAATTCTAGAGAAAATTTGCCTTTCGAACTAACACTCTATTTTGTACCGTTTTTGTAAAATTTCTAATTTTTTAAAATTTTTGACAAATGCTTAAAAATTTAAAATCTAATTTTTGGCTAATTATAAGATCACTGTAAAAGGAATTTGTGTGCGTGTATCACACCAGATTTTTATTCTGTGCTTCGAAATTCAAATAATATTTTCAATTATTTAGGGAATTACTTACATACATCTCTATAAAGTAACATTCTTTAATAGTAATTCTGTATTACACCTGTAAAAACGAGTTTATGTCTTAGTACATTATTGTTTATTAATAACACGAATGGTCAGAAATGACAAACATCAAATTGCTGACCAATCATGTACCTCGATGCGTCGATGCGTTCGCAGGAATGGTTGACCATCCAATATCAGCTCTCTAATCTATTATATAGGTTTTTAAGAAACACTTGTTTACATACAATTTTGTATTCGCCGCGGGCTTTAATTGATGTTTATACCCTCGGGTGACTTTTAAACCCTCAGGCCAAAGCCCTCGGGTTTGTGAACTTCTCACCTAGGGCGGGCATAAACATCTTTATAATGCCCTTGGTACATAAATAACTATTATTTTTGACTTTCGCAGCCGTTTTGATTTTAAGAGTCCCAAAATATACGAACAAATCATTTCAAATCAAGCAAAGCTGAATTTTTATTATTGACTGTCACACCCGTTTCGATATTAAATATCTCCAAAAATATACGCAAAATTCATTTAAAACCAAGCAGGGCTGAATCCCAAATTCTATATAGTTTGAAGTAATTTTTTCGTCAATTATAACTCGTATAATACGAATTGTATGACACGCCGTAGAAAATTGCACACAGCTACTTATTCTAAAAATATTTACATCTAAGGTAGCACTTTGAAACTATAATTTTTTTAAACGGTATAAAAACTGTTATATGAGAAGTCTATATTAGAGCTTTTTTGAATTCTAATATCACGATATATATTAGATATTAGATTAAAATAAATTAACTATGTGGCTGTCAAAACTACTTAACAACTTTTTCTAACACATACTTATTTTATTTTGAAAAATATGCGCATTTTCTATTAGTTAACAATTATCATACCATCCTTTTAAACGGATAACTACTAGTTTATTTCATCAGATGAGCTATAACTGGAATACCGTCTTAGTTTCAGCGATATATCTTCGATCTCGGAAAATCCTTTGCCTTCGGAAATGTCCTAAATAAAAGCATTACAAAAGCGGAGGTAATCTAATTTCGCAACTATATTAATCTATGAAAAAATCCCACTTTGAGATGAAACACTACTTGTAAGAATGCGAATCATTATTCCAAGAATTTACATTTTTGGACTGTCCCATTGTGCCTCTATTTTTTTTCAATTAACGCCCACTGTTTACTTGGGCGTTGGATTTAACTATTTTCGGAATTGTATTCTTCAGTTAAAAGCCACAATTATCTTGAATCTTAATTTGTTGTTTGCTACGAAGTTCAACGGCTATGTAATAACCATTTTTGGCGCATCGTGTTATCTTCAAATAACATGCTTACATTGCAGCAGTTCACAATTGTGATAAATTGAGTAATTATACTCATTGTGTCCTATGTGATTTGACATGACATTAATAAGCTGAAAAATTCATAACTACTAAAAATAGCGACCGAGAATTTTAGTATGAGTTTTGGTGCAAATTAGAACTGCGAATTGGATTTTCAATGCGTTACTTAGTTACTTATCACGAATGCGCAATTTCTTTTGTTTAGTTCATATTATCTTGTTGTGGCTTGTAACCCACTGATAACTAGTATTTAAAACTCCATAAACGGCGTAAATAAAATATTCGGTAGACTTTCTATTCGCGTGATCTACTAAACCAAATCTTAATGTACTTTTAAAATGTTAAATTATTTTCCAATGCCAATTTTTCCGAAAAAAATATTAACTTCAAAATAATTGTAGAGTAATCTTTTAAAATTTTAAATTGTTATTTTTTCAAAAAAAACATGAAAATGTATTCTAACAGATGCTTCAAAAATCAAGAAATACAAGTTGGGTATGTTGATGTTATCCTTATACTATAAATTCATAGATCTATGCATAATAATTTTAAATGCATCTAAATATAACACAATAGTTGGAATATATTGGACTCTTAGAACCATAGAAACTAGGAAGTGTAGAAAGTTCCAATTTGTTTATGTCACGGTGTAGTATCAAGTTCTCTTCTACAAGCAATGTGTGTTGCCCACCACGAAAAAATAAAGAAGCGACACTAATGCGATTAATAACATGTAAATATTCTCTTTGGATCAATGGGGATTGTCTACTTCTACAGAACCTGAACTGTAAGTGCGTGTATTGTTGCAATTATATTGCCGAGGTCAATATTCTCTTTGTGACGTCAGGTTCCTAGAAACCCAATTTCCTACGCCACAACTCGGAATGGCTGAATAGGTGCGTCATTAAATGGAAAATCTGCCTATGTAGGTACGTCATTATGTCTCATTATACTATGGTTAACGAACATATTCTGAAATCAATTTACTGAGGCGGCCTTGATTGAACAAAACCAGTTTTACACACAAATAAAATAATTCCGGAAAATTAAAAATGTTTAATTTCAAATAAAATTAACTGTCAAACCGGCTGGTCAATAGCAATATTGTGAAAAGGGCTTTTAGTGAATCTGTTCGGTAAACGTAGTATAGTTACTCGTACCTCAAAAATCTTCCTGTACCTACTATTAAAATACTGCTTTATACACTAACATCTAGTTTTTAAAGTAACGTTTTAATGCTGAGGGTAGGGTGACCACCTTTCAATTTATACAAACCCTGAGATCGTTCGCGACTAGATAAAGGTTTTCTTCAATGAGAGATACAGAATAGAAAACAAAACGCAAGCAAATAAAACAATGTTTTTGTTCCCTACTGTTAATGGTTACCAAATATAATACAGGGTGTAACTCAAATACTTCAACACCATAAACCAATATGTATTAAAAACAAATCTTAAGTAGAAAATATCACCCTATCTTAATTCATATTCTTATATGGGTATTTCGCCACTCTGCAAATTATCACCCTATCTTAATGCTTAATGTCATAGCTGCAATTACAAGAGCCAATTTCCTTGTATTTATGTTTTTACTGAACTGTCGAAAGAACTGGTGTTTTTGCTGTTTTCAATATCACTTTTTGTAATTGAAAAAAAATTAATAGAGGCATTAATAATAATGGTTTTCAGTAAAATCACAAAAATCCAATTTCAACCCCCCCTAATATCTCCCTAAAGGTTGAAAATTGAATCTACGTTTAAATGAACTTTTTTGTCAATTTGTGACGTAAAATCCGTCCTTAAAATAATGCCAAGCATTTCAGTTACACAATATACATGCAGGATCCCGAAATGATACGGGGTGGAGGAGATTTCGAAAAGTACGAGAGTTACATAACATTCGTTTGGATACAAGTTGTAGGTACTATCACACATTAATGAAATATCTTTATTGTACAGGGTTGCTCACAAAAGTGTGGCGAACAAAACCTACTCTTTTTTTTTAAATAGAACATCCTATAGTTAGGTATAATATAAAGTTGTATGGGGATTCTCAACCAAGGGCAGGCGTACGTCTAGGGGTAAACCGAGTGTGGTTCCAAAGAGTACTCCTGGTTGTGGCTTATCCACAAAAGAAGAAATGGAACTCATCGGTATTTCTTGTGATATGACATACAATGAAAAAATGTTCTTCTGTCTCCAGAATTATTTTGGGCTTTGCCAAATATATTACTACCCATAAACCGTAATCCTTGACGCTTCAGTGGGTATTAAGTCCCAGTTTACTTCGTGACAACCAAATTTTGAAAAAATCGCTGATAACTTGACAAGTGTCTCATTAAATTTAGTGTTATTATACATATATTTTCTATTTTAATTTACCAAAAAATATATGCATACTATTAATTTCCTAAATTGTTAGTTTGAGGTATATGTATATTTATCTATTTTGTGAATTTTTTTCTATTGTTTTTTTTGTTTAAATACGAGTATTGTTAGTATTTTTGTGATTTAAATGACTAAAAATATAAATAGTATAGGCATTCTTTGTATTTTTTTGTCATTTTTGTAAAATGAATAGATTTTTTATTTTGCAATAGTAAAGCTTATGCTAATATTATGCATGGTCTTCAGGGGTACTTGAAAAACAGCTAACATGCATCAAGAAAAAGGGTTGAGAACCGCTGTTCTAAAGTTAACGGTTTTGAAAAGAAGGATTTTATTAAAAAAAGACTCAACGTTACCTAAAAATTATGTTTTTTTTTAATTACTTTGCAAGTGAGAAATAGTGCTCAAAATGCTCAAATTTAAAAATTTCGGATTTTTACCTCTGTATTTTTTAAAACGCCTTCTAATGAGTTTCCTTCGGATATCTTAAATCATATTGCTAAATTCTACGGTTTAGTCTATTATATGCAAGTTAATATAGCCTCTTGCTTTTTGAAAGGTAATTTAAACACTTGAATACTACAAATACAACAAACGAGGTTTGAAAAGAAAAAAATTAACCATTAAAAGAGATAAGATTTACGAAAGAACGAGAAATACAAAAGTAAATTACCTCTAGTATCAAACGAAATTAGATTAAAAGCAAAACAAATAGTCAAAAATTCTGAACCTAATTACTATATGATATTTTCAAATATTTACCCTTTTTGCTGAATCCGATTGAACCTAGAAAGAATCTAAATTAGCAGTTTTGCTTTTTAACTATTAAAGGGTTGCATTCGAAATAAAATCCTATTATTTAAGAAAATGCAAATAGCAAGAGACAAGTTTACGGCTATTATATGAAACATATTTTATTTTCATTGATATTACTGACTGTTAAGTTAATTTTAGACATTATTACGAAATTAGTGCAACCCGGAGAATTTATAACAAAACCCGGAGCCCGGAGATACGGTGTAGAAACCCTGAGACTCCGGGTGAAACCCTGAGAGGTGGTCACCCTAGCTGAGGGTGGATTCGGGAAAAAATCTCACTCGGCTTCTCGTCGGCTTCACTTGTACCATAAATAAATATTAATGACTTTATTAATTTGTTGTCACATGCCCTTATCGCCATATGCATTAAGGCATAGAGTAAAAATAGTAAAGTTCAACCTTTTATGAAGTAACGCGTAACGACTGCTAAATGGGTTGCCTATACAGTGTGTCGACAGCATATACAGTGTGGTCCATTAAGTGTGCAACAAATGAGACACTTTTTTATTAGTTGTACAATCGAAATTTATATACGGCCACAAGTTAGTGCATGTTCGATAACCATATCAGATGCCCTTAGAATGGCTTCAAGTCAAACAATATACAGGGCAGGACAAAAATATGAAATTCGTTCAAGAACAAAGTTACCTTACTTCAAAAAATATTGCAAAATGTTATTAAGAAAAGTTGTTTAGAATCAAAAGTTATGCTCAAATACAAAGTCATGGCCTCCTATTCGAATTTTGATTTTTTTTTGTAAAATTTTGTATTATCCCCGTATGATACATATTTTTATTATTCTGATTTTATTAAGAGTTTTTTCATACGTAAATTATCATTAGTAAAGCATTTGCCTTGTTAAAAAGAATATTTGCGAAATTCTAAAGTTCTGTTAAATACCGTTGCAACAAACATGAAGTGTACACTTACCTAAAAAAATATAAATCCAAGTAAATTTTATAAATACGCTTCAAGTTGCTAAAAGTTATTTAAAAGTGATGTGGTTGTGGCTACTTTAAATACATATAAAATCAGAATAATAAAAATATGTATCATACAGGGATAATACAAAATTTTACAAAAAAAATCAAAATTCGAATAGGAGGCCATGACTTTTGATTCTAAACAACTTTTCTCAATAACATTTTGTAATATTTTTTGAAGTAAGGTAACTTTATTCTTGAACGAATTTCATATTTTTTGTCCTACCCTGTATATTGTTTGACTTGAAGCCTTTATAAGGGCATCTAATATGGTTATCGAACATGCACTAACTTTTGGCGGTATTTAAATTTTAATTGTACAACTAATAAAAAAAATTCTCTTTTGTTGCACACTTAATGGACCACACTATATACAGGCTGATTTTTTTATCATGTAACAATTTGTAGGCAACCCATTATGCAGAAGCATGCATAATGGGTTGCCTACAAGTTGTTACATGATAAAAAAATCAGCCTGTATATGTCACAGACTCGTTCTCGACAAAGGGATCTCCTTCATTATGTGAGATAAGGATTTGGTTAAATTGAATAATTTACGCTTTCGATATAGTTGAATCAAATCCTAGAAATTAACTTTGGATATTTAACGCAGGTCACACACTGCAGCAAAAAAAATAATTTTCGACTTTTAGATTTTTTATTTAACCTGTCTATTTTAAGAGGGAGGCGAATTTAATTTGCACATTCTTGATGTACCTTTTTAAAATGAAACTAGTGGTGTGTTTGGATTTTTAAAAACTGTTATCGTAATTAAGTTACAATGGTCAACTTAATTTTTTCTTATATTGCTCGTAGTTGGCTTTGAAAAAAGAATTATTTTCGCTTATTTGTTAGAGCCTGTTCATTTCGTTATGAAAACAACAACACCTTTAAAATCTGACAATTCTAGATTGTCAGTGTCAAATACTGTGCAGCATATCAGTTTTTTAGGGCAATAGATGATACAATTTCACCCGCTTGCGATGCTAATGAATTATTTGACACTGACAATTTAGAATTGTCAGATTTGTAAGGTTTTGTTTTTTCCATAAAGAAATGAACGGGCTCTATACCTAATATGAAAATCAATGGTAAAAATTTTATAAACCTATTTTTACTTTGACAAGGAAAGCTTCGGTCTTGAAGTTTGCCAATTAAAGGTTTTAAAAACAAAAAAAAACAATTTCAGCAACTATCATTGCAATTGTTTGTTTGTAGTTGACAAGTTTATTTTACTTGTAATTTATCAGTTAAATAAGAAAAAAAAATAGTGTGTAGAAGAGCAATTAATTGTCTGGCAAGTTCGCACTAGCATCTATCAATCTGCATGTTTCGTAATAAAGTATTTTATCTACGACCACTACTAAAAGTAGGCCTTTTAGCGCTAGCTTGTTTCAAAGTGACGTTTTATAGTTTACCGTGTTTAAAGAAATCAGCTGTTTACTTTTAGCACACGGGCTAAAAGTGAAGTGAGGTTATAAAACTACAATTTCAAACTGCAAGTGAAGTTGTAAAGCTATTCTAGTTGCTTCTTGCGTTACAGGTAAAGCGTTTTTGAAATAATTAAAGCGTTAGGTAATGAATACAGTCATATGTGGAGTATCAATAATTACATTTCGTAACTCACCTTGACAGCACGGGCGTGGCCAAACAATCGCCCGCGCGGCGTAGCCTACTGTTCATTATGACATAAATTAAAAGTGTCGCAGATGCGAACCTTTCTTAAATCGATATTTATGGATGAATAACGGTAAAATTAAGGTCGTAGATAAAATATTGTATGCAACGCGTGCTAAAAGTCGTTTATGCGCGAGACATGTCTCTCGCATAAACGTCGACTTTTAGCACTTGTTGCATAAATAGCTATTTCCGTCGACCTCTCGATAAAATATATTTTACGGATGCATTTACGTACGAAAAATGTCACTTTTTTGGACACAATTAATTTTTCGTCCGCAAACCTTTTTCGTCCGCAAAAACTCTTAATTTTATTGGACGCGGTAGTGATTTCTAGCGACAGTGTGTTTGTAAATATCAGTTTTACAGCTGTTCTACGTTTATCGGCACTCCCACACCTGTAAGTTTATCAATCCATGGTCAAATTACGGAGACCCAAGTCATCAAAAAGAAAAGGAACAGCTGTCAGTGAGTAGGTATCAGAAAAAGTATATATGTAGCGAAATAGCTCCGTTATAAAAAATATACACTATTTTCCTAAACAAGCCGAGCAACAGCTGACAAACGATAACACAGAAAAGCCACAAGCACAAAAATACCACCAATATTTTTACAAGACGTAAATAATTATCAAACAATTGTATATGACATTAAAGGTATCACAGTTAAGGATTCACCACTCAATATAAAACGATGGTCTAAAAATCAACCTTACATCAGCTGACGACTACCGCAACTTGACAGAATTTTACACCGATAACAACACTCCTTATCACACACATCATAACCCCGCTGAAGAAATCTTCAATGTTGTTTTTCTCAATGTACTTACTTCTCTCACTGTGAACGAGATATTTAACAAATTGTCCAAAACGTATCCCGTTCAGACCGTCAATCGCATTAATAAAGATATGCCTTTATGCGCAGTGCAGTTGACCAACAATGAAGCCGGAAAAGAAAGTTTCAAACTAAATAAACTGCTTTATTCAGTCATATTAGTTGAACCCCGCCTAAGACCAAAAGTAGTGATGGGCATAACCGAATTGTTTGCATTCGAATGATATTAATAACCGAATGATTATTTGAATAATCATTCGAATAAATTTTGACTCTCGATTCGTTTCGACTAAGTCAGCCGGTTTTGCCGGTTGGCGGTTCACCGTCATCTGCATCGACATCGGTTCACCGTCATCTGCATCGACATCGTAACTTGCAGATAGCAGAGGAACCAAAACATAATATGTACGGTCGGCGCCTTAGAAATCGGGACACGTAATATGTTCTTCTAGTCTTTGGAGTATTCTTGCTCCTGTTACTTCATTAATGTGAGATGGTATTTCATAATTGACCAACAATAAACAATCTGACGTAACAATTAAAACCATAATAACTGTAAAAACTCAGTTTATACACTTAAAAAATACATGCAAAATATATCATAATAGTGTGTAGTGCCCGATTTCTAAGGCGCCGACCGTAGATTATGTGTTATGTATTAGAAATTAAGAGGTATTTATTAAGAAGTGTAGAAAGAAAGAAATATGCGGGACTGCTTGCTAATCGCAATAAAAAGTGGTAAAACGTTTATCTTTATCGATCGGGCGGGTTAAAGGCGCCGCGCCGCCTCTTGTTTTGAACCTTTGGAGATGTAAGCAAATAAAAAATTGTTTTATAGCTTGATGCGTTTGCAGTTTTTAGGCGTTTAGGATTCAGGTCCCCAGAATTTGATAATTTGATATTTTTTATGATAGGAGGTAGTTACGCGATAACCAAATAGTGTTTTCAGTACAACCTGCTTTGTTTATGAGTTCTGACGTATTTATATTTACAGAATTTTGAGCACTGCGTAGGTCGCTGAGATATGGCATGTAGTACCTTTGAATAGAGGTTTTATATTCAAAGCGTAGTACGTATCAGCATGAGGTTATTTTTCATTCAAATACTTGGAACGAAAACCGAGTTACATAGGTTATTTCAATAACCGCATAACCGGTTATTTTTCATTCGAATAAGCCCATCACTAACCAAAAGTGATCCCGCAATGCATTAGGTGTCAACGATACGGTCACACAAAAAATTATTATCGCCTGGCACCTCGCTGGGTTAAATGTGCCGCAGCACACCTATACAACCAGTGCAAAAAGCAACGCGAAGAAAATAATGCACATTCATTTAGAAACTCCTACAAAACTAGCAACTTCAGTTCTCCCAACTCGCTCTCCAACCCGCTCCCCAACCCAAACAACACTGACAATTCATTTATAAGTACAATCCTAAATTAGATCTTGGAATCCCTTAAACCATTCATCACGGAACTCATTTCCAAAGCCATAGCAGGCTACTTCAGGCAAGTATTTCACATAAAATTCTTTACAAATTAAGGCTGCTAAATTTGAATGCCAACGGCATCAAGAGGTAATAAAACCTGTTTAGTCTGTTTCTCACAAGATACAACATATACATCGCTTTCGCTTGCATTAGCGAAACCCATTTAATCAACAGCGAACCTCTACGGATAAGAGGTAAAATATATATAGGAAAGATAGAGAATCTTATCACGCAGGTGGCGGCATCGCAATAATCATCAGAACTAAGTTACATCATCCAATCGATCTCCAAGATCTCGCATCTATCGAGTCTCTTTCCATCAAGACCAAGCTCGATAGTGGTAACGAGTTGGTCATTATATCTGCCTACAAAAGTTGAGTATGGATGAGAACAAGAAATCATCACCACAAACTAGAGCTTAACAGACTCACCCATCGGGTAAAACTCGAACTTGATAATTTTCGAATATCGTCATACCAAAAATACATCTAAGAAATTGACCCCGATGACAACTCTCTGTGGATAACAACCAAGAGACTTCTACGGAAGCGGGAAACAATTTCTACCCTAAAACGCAACGGAGTCAACTATGAAAGCGACGAAGCTAAATGTCAACACCTACAAGAAGGATTCAAGCCCAACCTCTCATGCTTAGCCAGAATTCGTGCACGAACACGAAGAAGCAGAACGAATTACAAGAAGCACCATTCCACAAGTCTCTGAAAATTTCCAATCAACTTTCCCTCGTGAATTAAGGAACACATTAATAATCTCCCTCTTAGAAAATCAGCAGGACACGACCTAGTGCCTAATAGCTTAAGAATCTAACCAAAAAAGCACTTGCTTTCCTAGTCAACCTATTTAATGGGTGTATCAGACTGGGCTATTTTCTGTGACATGGAAGAAGGCTGAAATTATTGTATTTCCCAAACCCCAAAAGGACAACTTCGCCTAACAACTACAGACCTATTAGACTGCTGCCCACTCTATCCAAGTTATTTGAAAAAATTATACATCACCTCAATATCTTCATAAATGATAACAACATCATAGCGGACACACAATATAACTTTCTCAGAAATTTCTGGAAAACTCACGTAGCTCAGGCCTTCGATAGTGTCTGGTTAGAAGGATTGATCTATAAACTAATACAACTTAATCTTCCTGCGTATCTCCCTCAAATAATCGTCTCCTTTCTCACGTCACAAACATTTAATGTTAGACTAAACTCACAATACTCGAATCTAAACAACATATGTGCTGCTGTCCCTTAAGAACCCATCTTAGCACTTACGTTATATAACATATTGTAATGGTCCACTGCCCATACCAATTCTGATTGCCTAATTAAATAAATGAATAAGGTCAACATGAGAACAGAATGAAATATTTTAGTTATTGCAAGATAACCAGTACTTTACATTAATAAGTACACTTGATGTGAGCAGCAATAACTAATAATTTGAGGGATAAAAGTTAACATGAAATAAAGCAGTTTCAGAAGGGTTACGTTCAGAGTTCAGATATGAAAATGTTCGGATTTGAGCTAATTATGTCAGACATAATGTGAATAAAATAATACAGAATGATTTGTTAAGTACAGAAAGAATATGAGCACTATGTATGTGTATAAGCCAGCAAAAGGTAAATTAGCTGAAAGGTAAACGAAGCAGAGTGCTAGCAAAATAATGATTGCAGTAGAGCAATAAATATGGAAAGTAACCGATCGAAAGACAATTAATGAGACGCTAAAGGGACTCCAAGTGTATCAGTGCATTATAAACAAAAGTGATTTAAAAGCAGAGCAAAGTGTAGTAACATTTTTTCTAAGAAAAAGACACTTTTAGTAGTTAGGCAAAGATATGACATCAAAACTGTAGTCCATACGGTTCAACATGTTATCAATCCTAATTTATTTTATAAACATTTAAAATCTAGTTGCTAAGTTACACGACAGTCTTTTGTTAATAAGAACTAAATAAGCTTATAAAATTTGTGTTGGGGCCAGCTTGAGCTCCTCAATTTATCACACAAAATTATAAATAAAGTCTTTTTTAATACCATTTGTGCATAAAGTTATTAATCAGTGTACAGGGCATCGGTGGGTGTATTTTTCCAGGTGTTAAGAGTGCCAAGTCAAGCAGATTAGCCAGCAGTAAGATTCGTCCAAATGCGAGTGACTTCGGGGGTCCATTTCCTTATGTAAGCAGCATCGCACAGCGAAAATAGTGCCTGCTACGGGTACAGATGACCTTCAGGAGACCGTACCTATAGGAATTCTAACCAACAAGCCATTCCCAAGTGCATAATTTCCTTAGCGTCATTGAAAAGCTTATCCAGCGTCAGAGAGGCCTCCGATTAAGGTAGGATTCCACATGAAGCCTTTGCTGCAGCCTCCAGAATTCACAAGGTTCGTCAATATTAGACTGTATACGAGATGAAGAGGCATATTCCAGTGGTCCAGATCCGCACAACTTCGAGAAATTCAGTTAGCGTCCTTTGAAAATTCAAGATGACGCAGCATTTTTTAGTTTTGGCCGGATATAGAACAAAAAACTATCGCGCGTGGGTTTCTACGTCACAATAGAAACAAAACGAGCTTAGCAGTTGCTACGTCACCGTATTAATAACTACCTGATGCTTCCTTGCTATTTTGGTGTTTTAAAATTCAATTTAACGCTATCTTTACACTGGCAGA